>OU461588.1:1049420-1107041 GCA_911812115.1 Pristionchus exspectatus | reverse complement strand
GCTTCAATTAGACGTTTTCATTTGACTAAGTTTCTTAGTTATTGTAATCCCCCTCTTTCCCCGATTCCGACCCTTCCCAGTCCCGTAAATCACACTTGCCCACTGTGATAAGACCCGCGCCTTCATTCTCCGTGGACATGCTTTCATGGAGGAGAATGGCGTCGTCGTGATCTTTCACCTTCCCTCTTTTCCAAGCTCTTGTCTATCCATTCGCAAACGGTATCACGAACTATTGCTGATGCTGACATCCCTTCCCCACTCAATCGATTTCCCCCCTTGTGGCCCTCCTCCTCTCAAGCAAACTAAGAAGGCCAAGGAACAAAGAATTGTCGGGAGATTCAGTCCGGAGACAACGAGAAGGTCAAACAATAGGAAGAAGCGGAAAATCAAGATCTCGTTTCAGTTGAGGAGATACATGCACGTTTCCTTTTTCGCTCAGTACAAGCGTGTCACTCTTAAGCTGATCAAGGATGGAAGAGAGGAGTGGCTGGCTGAAGTATGCATTGCATTTAATTATTTCTCAAAAATTGTCATGCACAGAGCGACATGGAGGAGCAAACTGTAAATACTAGTACTATCCGCCTTTACTGCATGGAATGAACTTTGCGTTCATTAAACTGCAGTGTCGTACTAGTGTTTACATGAATGAATACTACTGTCGCCTGCAAGCCAATTTCCTCAGGTCAGTATTCCAAAAGTACAATTTCCGATCGGATTTCTTCTAGAAGCATGCTTGAAATAAGGACGGAAGGAAAGTGCCTGATATGGTCTGTTGATGAAACATGGTCCATAAAGGTATGAGACCCACTATCGGATGGACGGACAAGAAGCACAGAAGGCACCATTGACCTTCATTAAAAACGGTCTCACAGTGAGAAATAAGCAAAAGAACGATAATGTTTGCCTGATTTTAGGCCGGCAATAGTGCCCAATGGGAGAGGGAGAGAGACTGTGATCGTAGCTTGTCTATCGGAACATGGATTCCGATGCCCCTGATATGGAGAACTGGAAAGTCGATGACGGTGGTGACTACCACAAAGAAATGAATAGTGAGGTGGGTTAAATATTCACCAACAACATGAAACACAACATGCAACTAGAGTGAGAACCTATTTTAAGGAATTCGAGAAATACATCCAAATGTATTCAAGGAGTTTGTGAAGGAGGCAGAGGAGAGGGAACTAAGCCCGTGCTGTGATGGACAATGCGTCCTATCACAGCCGGTATGCAATTGCCCTGTCTTCACTATATATTATTAACACTAAAGGGTCCTCGACAAGATGCCACACGACGCCGAACGACCGCAAAGCGGTGATTTCCGATTGGTTGGTGAGGAAAGGAATTGATTGCCCCGCAGGTCTCAAGAAGGTGGTCAAAAAGAGAACAATAACCACGTACGATTTAAACAGACGGAATTGGTCGATAAGCTCAAGAAACTAAGCAGGAAGGAGTACAATATCTATATCGTGGATAAAATGGCCGAGTCAGTTTTTTGAATAGCTATTAATTAGGTCATGCAATTCCAGAGAGTACGGGGTCACGCTTGTTTCGAACGCACCATATATGGCGGAATTCGCGCCAATCGAACTGGGTGGAGTGCTATGAAGCGAGCTCAGTACGATCTGATCAATCGTACTGATGATGGAAGAGTGATCAGGGAGAACTACTCGAGTGGATGGAAAACTACCCCGCAGAGAAGTGTAAATCCTATATGGATTACAGCAGGAAAGTCGAGGAGGCACGTTAATCGTTCATCTATTTCATATTTTCATCCCCATTTTAGAAAAGAATAGCGGAAGGAGGACTTACGTTCTCTCCTCCCTCCCTCACAACCGAAGAGGTCGTAGCGGCCGCTGCCGAAGTCGTCGACGATGAGGATGAGGAGCCGTGGAGGACCTAGACGATATTTTTAATATGTTTGATGACGAGGAAGAAGATAGTATTAGAAGCGTGGAGTTTTAACCTCGCATTCACCGTTAATTTCTTATGTTGTTACTGTTCCACATGTTGTATGGTCAATAAAAGTATTTGACCGTTTCACTGCACGGAAAGGCTATTCGCAAAGAGCAACAGTTGAGCAAGTTGTGAAATTCTATAAATACAATAACTCTAATAAATATAGATGAAAGTGAGAATACGCACCTTGAATACTTGCTTGGAGATGAATCCGTGATGTCTTTTCAGACTACCCGTAGGCGCCGTTTGATCACGCTGACGAGCGACTCAGTGCTCGCTTTTTCCTTGCGGTAGTCTCTCACCATGAAGATGAGCATGAGGAGCATGAACTCCAGTCCTCTAAGGGATTCCGTAATAGTAAAGCTTGATTTACAAGAACAAAAAGGCTTTGCATCATGTGGGTAGCAATAAACAAACAACAACTAGCAAATGGAAAAAATAAAGACCTTTTGAGCCAGAGCAGTTCTTCATGTGCGATGCTCAGTTTGCCGCCGTTATCTTTCAGATCGAAATCGATCAGCATTTGCAGGTGTACCTTTAGCCATCGAGTACGAACCTAAATTGAAATCATTGGGCGTAAAACCGCGATTAAAAGCTTCGAAATGTGAAAGAAACCAAAAGGAAACAATGCTAACAGTTGAAAAGAGGAAATACTTCACGTTTCCACGTTTAGTCACGTTTCCTGCGATGTCACTCTTGACGGAGCCAAAGCGGTTCCAATGAAACCTGCATATAAAGAGGTTAAAAAGTACCAGAGCTCGACAAAACTTACCGACAAAGTCAGCCAATCCCTGGCACGCACTCAGGAACTGTTTCGTCGGAGTGCCCGAGTCTTCTTGAAGGCATGGGAAGAGGTGTTCCTTCTTCGCGAAGTATGTGTGGTCATTAGCAGGCGCGACGCAGGCCATAACTGGCTGGAAATGGTGAAATTAAACGTATAAATGGTGTAACTCTATAGCGAATACGAGAAAACTGTTATCGCGCTGACTTATCCCTATGCTTTTTGCAAGTTGACCGACAATTGCGCTGATCCGTGGTTTGGCCAATGCCTGTACGAATTCCTCAACTATTAGCAAAAAGCGGCCATGAAAATCATGTCAAACGTCACAAAACAAGAAAAACAAGAGAAAGTTAGGAAACGAAAAAGAACGGGAAAAGCTGAAAAGCGCGCACATTCTTACCTCATGGCGCACGATTATCACAACTAAGGTAGTCAACATTCGTAACGCGTGAAACGGTTTTTTATCTTACGATAACATCATTTGATTCCGATCACGAGGTGATTGGACTAAAACAAAGAAAGTTGTTACGCAAACGGCGGCATTCACTGCTCTCTATTGGCTATGGCGCTTGTTAAAAATATTTCCAATGTGCTAGACGTGATCTAGACCTAGTATGCGTCTCAAGAATTGCAGAGCTCGTCATTAACATCATTTGATTCCGATCACGAGGTGATTGGACTAAAACAAAGAAAGTTGTTACGCAAACGGCGGCATTCACTGCTCTCTATTGGCTATGGCGCTTGTTAAAAATATTTCCAATGTGCTAGACGTGATCTAGACCTAGTATGCGTCTCAAGAATTGCAGAGCTCGTCATTAACATCATTTGATTCCGATCACGAGGTGATTGGACTAAAACAAAGAAAGTTGTTACGCAAACGGCGGCATTCACTGCTCTCTATTGGCTATGGCGCTTGTTAAAAATATTTCCAATGTGTAGACGTGATCTTAGACCTAGTATGCGTCTCAAGAATTGCAGAGCTCGTCATTAACATCATTTGATTCCGATCACGAGGTGATTGGACTAAAACAAAGAAAGTTGTTACGCAAACGGCGGCATTCACTGCTCTCTATTGGCTATGGCGCTTGTTAAAATATTTCCAATGTGTTAGACGTGATCTTAGACCTAGTATGCGTCTCAAGAATTGCAGAGCTCGTCATTAACATCATTTGATTCCGATCACGAGGTGATTGGACTAAAACAAAGAAAGTTGTTACGCAAACGGCGGCATTCACTGCTCTCTATTGGCTATGGCGCTTGTTAAAAATATTTCCAATGTGTAGACGTGATCTTAGACCTAGTATGCGTCTCAAGAATTGCAGAGCTCGTCATTAACATCATTTGATTCCGATCACGAGGTGATTGGACTAAAACAAAGAAAGTTGTTACGCAAACGGCGGCATTCACTGCTCTCTATTGGCTATGGCGCTTGTTAAAAATATTTCCAATGTGTTAGACGTGATCTTAGACCTAGTATGCGTCTCAAGAATTGCAGAGCTCGTCATTAACATCATTTGATTCCGATCACGAGGTGATTGGACTAAAACAAAGAAAGTTGTTACGCAAACGGCGGCATTCACTGCTCTCTATTGGCTATGGCGCTTGTTAAAAAATATTTCCAATGTGCTAGACGTGATCTAGACCTAGTATGCGTCTCAAGAATTGCAGAGCTCGTCATTAACATCATTTGATTCCGATCACGAGGTGATTGGACTAAAACAAAGAAAGTTGTTACGCAAACGGCGGCATTCACTGCTCTCTATTGGCTATGGCGCTTGTTAAAAAATTTCCAATGTGCTAGACGTGATCTTAGACCTAGTATGCGTCTCAAGAATTGCAGAGCTCGTCATTAACATCATTTGATTCCGATCACGAGGTGATTGGACTAAAACAAAGAAAGTTGTTACGCAAACGGCGGCATTCACTGCTCTCTATTGGCTATGGCGCTTGTTAAAAATATTTCCAATGTGTTAGACGTGATCTTAGACCCAGTATGCGTCTCAAGAATTGCAGAGCTCGTCATTAACATCATTTGATTCCGATCACGAGGTGATTGGACTAAAACAAAGAAAGTTGTTACGCAAACGGCGGCATTCACTGCTCTCTATTGGCTATGGCGCTTGTTAAAAATATTTCCAATGTGTAGACGTGATCTAAGACCTAGTATGCGTCTCAAGAATTGCAGAGCTCGTCATTAACATCATTTGATTCCGATCACGAGGTGATTGGACTAAAACAAAGAAAGTTGTTACGCAAACGGCGGCATTCACTGCTCTCTATTGGCTATGGCGCTTGTTAAAAATATTTCCAATGTGTAGACGTGATCTTAGACCTAGTATGCGTCTCAAGAATTGCAGAGCTCGTCATTAACATCATTTGATTCCGATCACGAGGTGATTGGACTAAAACAAAGAAAGTTGTTACGCAAACGGCGGCATTCACTGCTCTCTATTGGCTATGGCGCTTGTTAAAAAATTTCCAATGTGTTAGACGTGATCTTAGACCTAGTATGCGTCTCAAGAATTGCAGAGCTCGTCATTAACATCATTTGATTCCGATCACGAGGTGATTGGACTAAAACAAAGAAAGTTGTTACGCAAACGGCGGCATTCACTGCTCTCTATTGGCTATGGCGCTTGTTAAAAAATATTTCCAATGTGTTAGACGTGATCTTAGACCTAGTATGCGTCTCAAGAATTGCAGAGCTCGTCATTAACATCATTTGATTCCGATCACGAGGTGATTGGACTAAAACAAAGAAAGTTGTTACGCAAACGGCGGCATTCACTGCTCTCTATTGGCTATGGCGCTTGTTAAAAAATATTTCCAATGTGTAGACGTGATCTTAGACCCAGTATGCGTCTCAAGAATTGCAGAGCTCGTCATTAACATCATTTGATTCCGATCACGAGGTGATTGGACTAAAACAAAGAAAGTTGTTACGCAAACGGCGGCATTCACTGCTCTCTATTGGCTATGGCGCTTGTTAAAAATATTTCCAATGTGTTAGACGTGATCTTAGACCTAGTATGCGTCTCAAGAATTGCAGAGCTCGTCATTAACATCATTTGATTCCGATCACGAGGTGATTGGACTAAAACAAAGAAAGTTGTTACGCAAACGGCGGCATTCACTGCTCTCTATTGGCTATGGCGCTTGTTAAAAATATTTCCAATGTGTAGACGTGATCTTAGACCTAGTATGCGTCTCAAGAATTGCAGAGCTCGTCATTAACATCATTTGATTCCGATCACGAGGTGATTGGACTAAAACAAAGAAAGTTGTTACGCAAACGGCGGCATTCACTGCTCTCTATTGGCTATGGCGCTTGTTAAAAAATATTTCCAATGTGTTAGACGTGATCTTAGACCTAGTATGCGTCTCAAGAATTGCAGAGCTCGTCATTAACATCATTTGATTCCGATCACGAGGTGATTGGACTAAAACAAAGAAAGTTGTTACGCAAACGGCGGCATTCACTGCTCTCTATTGGCTATGGCGCTTGTTAAAAATATTTCCAATGTGTTAGACGTGATCTTAGACCTAGTATGCGTCTCAAGAATTGCAGAGCTCGTCATTAACATCATTTGATTCCGATCACGAGGTGATTGGACTAAAACAAAGAAAGTTGTTACGCAAACGGCGGCATTCACTGCTCTCTATTGGCTATGGCGCTTGTTAAAAAATTTCCAATGTGTTAGACGTGATCTTAGACCTAGTATGCGTCTCAAGAATTGCAGAGCTCGTCATTAACATCATTTGATTCCGATCACGAGGTGATTGGACTAAAACAAAGAAAGTTGTTACGCAAACGGCGGCATTCACTGCTCTCTATTGGCTATGGCGCTTGTTAAAAATATTTCCAATGTGTTAGACGTGATCTTAGACCCAGTATGCGTCTCAAGAATTGCAGAGCTCGTCATTAACATCATTTGATTCCGATCACGAGGTGATTGGACTAAAACAAAGAAAGTTGTTACGCAAACGGCGGCATTCACTGCTCTCTATTGGCTATGGCGCTTGTTAAAAAATATTTCCAATGTGTAGACGTGATCTTAGACCTAGTATGCGTCTCAAGAATTGCAGAGCTCGTCATTAACATCATTTGATTCCGATCACGAGGTGATTGGACTAAAACAAAGAAAGTTGTTACGCAAACGGCGGCATTCACTGCTCTCTATTGGCTATGGCGCTTGTTAAAAATATTTCCAATGTGCTAGACGTGATCTTAGACCTAGTATGCGTCTCAAGAATTGCAGAGCTCGTCATTAACATCATTTGATTCCGATCACGAGGTGATTGGACTAAAACAAAGAAAGTTGTTACGCAAACGGCGGCATTCACTGCTCTCTATTGGCTATGGCGCTTGTTAAAAATATTTCCAATGTGTAGACGTGATCTAGACCTAGTATGCGTCTCAAGAATTGCAGAGCTCGTCATTAACATCATTTGATTCCGATCACGAGGTGATTGGACTAAAACAAAGAAAGTTGTTACGCAAACGGCGGCATTCACTGCTCTCTATTGGCTATGGCGCTTGTTAAAAATATTTCCAATGTGCTAGACGTGATCTAGACCTAGTATGCGTCTCAAGAATTGCAGAGCTCGTCATTAACATCATTTGATTCCGATCACGAGGTGATTGGACTAAAACAAAGAAAGTTGTTACGCAAACGGCGGCATTCACTGCTCTCTATTGGCTATGGCGCTTGTTAAAAAATATTTCCAATGTGTTAGACGTGATCTTAGACCTAGTATGCGTCTCAAGAATTGCAGAGCTCGTCATTAACATCATTTGATTCCGATCACGAGGTGATTGGACTAAAACAAAGAAAGTTGTTACGCAAACGGCGGCATTCACTGCTCTCTATTGGCTATGGCGCTTGTTAAAAAATATTTCCAATGTGTTAGACGTGATCTTAGACCTAGTATGCGTCTCAAGAATTGCAGAGCTCGTCATTAACATCATTTGATTCCGATCACGAGGTGATTGGACTAAAACAAAGAAAGTTGTTACGCAAACGGCGGCATTCACTGCTCTCTATTGGCTATGGCGCTTGTTAAAAATATTTCCAATGTGTTAGACGTGATCTTAGACCCAGTATGCGTCTCAAGAATTGCAGAGCTCGTCATTAACATCATTTGATTCCGATCACGAGGTGATTGGACTAAAACAAGAAAGTTGTTACGCAAACGGCGGCATTCACTGCTCTCTATTGGCTATGGCGCTTGTTAAAAATATTTCCAATGTGTTAGACGTGATCTTAGACCTAGTATGCGTCTCAAGAATTGCAGAGCTCGTCATTAACATCATTTGATTCCGATCACGAGGTGATTGGACTAAAACAAAGAAAGTTGTTACGCAAACGGCGGCATTCACTGCTCTCTATTGGCTATGGCGCTTGTTAAAAAATATTTCCAATGTGTTAGACGTGATCTTAGACCTAGTATGCGTCTCAAGAATTGCAGAGCTCGTCATTAACATCATTTGATTCCGATCACGAGGTGATTGGACTAAAACAAAGAAAGTTGTTACGCAAACGGCGGCATTCACTGCTCTCTATTGGCTATGGCGCTTGTTAAAAAATATTTCCAATGTGTTAGACGTGATCTTAGACCCAGTATGCGTCTCAAGAATTGCAGAGCTCGTCATTAACATCATTTGATTCCGATCACGAGGTGATTGGACTAAAACAAAGAAAGTTGTTACGCAAACGGCGGCATTCACTGCTCTCTATTGGCTATGGCGCTTGTTAAAAATATTTCCAATGTGTTAGACGTGATCTTAGACCTAGTATGCGTCTCAAGAATTGCAGAGCTCGTCATTAACATCATTTGATTCCGATCACGAGGTGATTGGACTAAAACAAAGAAAGTTGTTACGCAAACGGCGGCATTCACTGCTCTCTATTGGCTATGGCGCTTGTTAAAAATATTTCCAATGTGTTAGACGTGATCTTAGACCTAGTATGCGTCTCAAGAATTGCAGAGCTCGTCATTAACATCATTTGATTCCGATCACGAGGTGATTGGACTAAAACAAAGAAAGTTGTTACGCAAACGGCGGCATTCACTGCTCTCTATTGGCTATGGCGCTTGTTAAAAATATTTCCAATGTGCTAGACGTGATCTTAGACCTAGTATGCGTCTCAAGAATTGCAGAGCTCGTCATTAACATCATTTGATTCCGATCACGAGGTGATTGGACTAAAACAAAGAAAGTTGTTACGCAAACGGCGGCATTCACTGCTCTCTATTGGCTATGGCGCTTGTTAAAAATATTTCCAATGTGCTAGACGTGATCTTAGACCTAGTATGCGTCTCAAGAATTGCAGAGCTCGTCATTAACATCATTTGATTCCGATCACGAGGTGATTGGACTAAACAAAGAAAGTTGTTACGCAAACGGCGGCATTCACTGCTCTCTATTGGCTATGGCGCTTGTTAAAAAATTTTCCAATGTGTAGACGTGATCTAGACCTAGTATGCGTCTCAAGAATTGCAGAGCTCGTCATTAACATCATTTGATTCCGATCACGAGGTGATTGGACTAAAACAAAGAAAGTTGTTACGCAAACGGCGGCATTCACTGCTCTCTATTGGCTATGGCGCTTGTTAAAAATATTTCCAATGTGTAGACGTGATCTTAGACCTAGTATGCGTCTCAAGAATTGCAGAGCTCGTCATTAACATCATTTGATTCCGATCACGAGGTGATTGGACTAAAACAAAGAAAGTTGTTACGCAAACGGCGGCATTCACTGCTCTCTATTGGCTATGGCGCTTGTTAAAAATATTTCCAATGTGTAGACGTGATCTTAGACCTAGTATGCGTCTCAAGAATTGCAGAGCTCGTCATTAACATCATTTGATTCCGATCACGAGGTGATTGGACTAAAACAAAGAAAGTTGTTACGCAAACGGCGGCATTCACTGCTCTCTATTGGCTATGGCGCTTGTTAAAAAATATTTCCAATGTGTAGACGTGATCTTAGACCTAGTATGCGTCTCAAGAATTGCAGAGCTCGTCATTAACATCATTTGATTCCGATCACGAGGTGATTGGACTAAAACAAAGAAAGTTGTTACGCAAACGGCGGCATTCACTGCTCTCTATTGGCTATGGCGCTTGTTAAAAATATTTCCAATGTGTAGACGTGATCTTAGACCTAGTATGCGTCTCAAGAATTGCAGAGCTCGTCATTAACATCATTTGATTCCGATCACGAGGTGATTGGACTAAAACAAAGAAAGTTGTTACGCAAACGGCGGCATTCACTGCTCTCTATTGGCTATGGCGCTTGTTAAAAAATATTTCCAATGTGTTAGACGTGATCTTAGACCCAGTATGCGTCTCAAGAATTGCAGAGCTCGTCATTAACATCATTTGATTCCGATCACGAGGTGATTGGACTAAAACAAAGAAAGTTGTTACGCAAACGGCGGCATTCACTGCTCTCTATTGGCTATGGCGCTTGTTAAAAATATTTCCAATGTGTAGACGTGATCTAGACCTAGTATGCGTCTCAAGAATTGCAGAGCTCGTCATTAACATCATTTGATTCCGATCACGAGGTGATTGGACTAAAACAAAGAAAGTTGTTACGCAAACGGCGGCATTCACTGCTCTCTATTGGCTATGGCGCTTGTTAAAAATATTTCCAATGTGTAGACGTGATCTTAGACCTAGTATGCGTCTCAAGAATTGCAGAGCTCGTCATTAACATCATTTGATTCCGATCACGAGGTGATTGGACTAAAACAAAGAAAGTTGTTACGCAAACGGCGGCATTCACTGCTCTCTATTGGCTATGGCGCTTGTTAAAAATATTTCCAATGTGTTAGACGTGATCTTAGACCTAGTATGCGTCTCAAGAATTGCAGAGCTCGTCATTAACATCATTTGATTCCGATCACGAGGTGATTGGACTAAAACAAAGAAAGTTGTTACGCAAACGGCGGCATTCACTGCTCTCTATTGGCTATGGCGCTTGTTAAAAATATTTCCAATGTGTTAGACGTGATCTTAGACCTAGTATGCGTCTCAAGAATTGCAGAGCTCGTCATTAACATCATTTGATTCCGATCACGAGGTGATTGGACTAAAACAAAGAAAGTTGTTACGCAAACGGCGGCATTCACTGCTCTCTATTGGCTATGGCGCTTGTTAAAAAATATTTCCAATGTGAGACGTGATCTTAGACCTAGTATGCGTCTCAAGAATTGCAGAGCTCGTCATTAACATCATTTGATTCCGATCACGAGGTGATTGGACTAAAACAAAGAAAGTTGTTACGCAAACGGCGGCATTCACTGCTCTCTATTGGCTATGGCGCTTGTTAAAAATATTTCCAATGTGTTAGACGTGATCTTAGACCTAGTATGCGTCTCAAGAATTGCAGAGCTCGTCATTAACATCATTTGATTCCGATCACGAGGTGATTGGACTAAAACAAAGAAAGTTGTTACGCAAACGGCGGCATTCACTGCTCTCTATTGGCTATGGCGCTTGTTAAAAATATTTCCAATGTGCTAGACGTGATCTTAGACCTAGTATGCGTCTCAAGAATTGCAGAGCTCGTCATTAACATCATTTGATTCCGATCACGAGGTGATTGGACTAAAACAAAGAAAGTTGTTACGCAAACGGCGGCATTCACTGCTCTCTATTGGCTATGGCGCTTGTTAAAAATATTTCCAATGTGTTAGACGTGATCTTAGACCTAGTATGCGTCTCAAGAATTGCAGAGCTCGTCATTAACATCATTTGATTCCGATCACGAGGTGATTGGACTAAAACAAAGAAAGTTGTTACGCAAACGGCGGCATTCACTGCTCTCTATTGGCTATGGCGCTTGTTAAAAATATTTCCAATGTGTTAGACGTGATCTAGACCTAGTATGCGTCTCAAGAATTGCAGAGCTCGTCATTAACATCATTTGATTCCGATCACGAGGTGATTGGACTAAAACAAAGAAAGTTGTTACGCAAACGGCGGCATTCACTGCTCTCTATTGGCTATGGCGCTTGTTAAAAATATTTCCAATGTGTAGACGTGATCTTAGACCTAGTATGCGTCTCAAGAATTGCAGAGCTCGTCATTAACATCATTTGATTCCGATCACGAGGTGATTGGACTAAAACAAAGAAAGTTGTTACGCAAACGGCGGCATTCACTGCTCTCTATTGGCTATGGCGCTTGTTAAAAATATTTCCAATGTGTTAGACGTGATCTTAGACCTAGTATGCGTCTCAAGAATTGCAGAGCTCGTCATTAACATCATTTGATTCCGATCACGAGGTGATTGGACTAAAACAAAGAAAGTTGTTACGCAAACGGCGGCATTCACTGCTCTCTATTGGCTATGGCGCTTGTTAAAAATATTTCCAATGTGCTAGACGTGATCTTAGACCTAGTATGCGTCTCAAGAATTGCAGAGCTCGTCATTAACATCATTTGATTCCGATCACGAGGTGATTGGACTAAAACAAAGAAAGTTGTTACGCAAACGGCGGCATTCACTGCTCTCTATTGGCTATGGCGCTTGTTAAAAATATTTCCAATGTGTAGACGTGATCTTAGACCTAGTATGCGTCTCAAGAATTGCAGAGCTCGTCATTAACATCATTTGATTCCGATCACGAGGTGATTGGACTAAAAAAAGAAAGTTGTTACGCAAACGGCGGCATTCACTGCTCTCTATTGGCTATGGCGCTTGTTAAAAATATTTCCAATGTGTTAGACGTGATCTTAGACCTAGTATGCGTCTCAAGAATTGCAGAGCTCGTCATTAACATCATTTGATTCCGATCACGAGGTGATTGGACTAAAACAAAGAAAGTTGTTACGCAAACGGCGGCATTCACTGCTCTCTATTGGCTATGGCGCTTGTTAAAAATATTTCCAATGTGCTAGACGTGATCTTAGACCTAGTATGCGTCTCAAGAATTGCAGAGCTCGTCATTAACATCATTTGATTCCGATCACGAGGTGATTGGACTAAAACAAAGAAAGTTGTTACGCAAACGGCGGCATTCACTGCTCTCTATTGGCTATGGCGCTTGTTAAAAAATATTTCCAATGTGTTAGACGTGATCTTAGACCTAGTATGCGTCTCAAGAATTGCAGAGCTCGTCATTAACATCATTTGATTCCGATCACGAGGTGATTGGACTAAAACAAAGAAAGTTGTTACGCAAACGGCGGCATTCACTGCTCTCTATTGGCTATGGCGCTTGTTAAAAATATTTCCAATGTGTTAGACGTGATCTTAGACCTAGTATGCGTCTCAAGAATTGCAGAGCTCGTCATTAACATCATTTGATTCCGATCACGAGGTGATTGGACTAAAACAAAGAAAGTTGTTACGCAAACGGCGGCATTCACTGCTCTCTATTGGCTATGGCGCTTGTTAAAAAATATTTCCAATGTGTTAGACGTGATCTTAGACCTAGTATGCGTCTCAAGAATTGCAGAGCTCGTCATTAACATCATTTGATTCCGATCACGAGGTGATTGGACTAAAACAAAGAAAGTTGTTACGCAAACGGCGGCATTCACTGCTCTCTATTGGCTATGGCGCTTGTTAAAAATATTTCCAATGTGTTAGACGTGATCTTAGACCTAGTATGCGTCTCAAGAATTGCAGAGCTCGTCATTAACATCATTTGATTCCGATCACGAGGTGATTGGACTAAAACAAAGAAAGTTGTTACGCAAACGGCGGCATTCACTGCTCTCTATTGGCTATGGCGCTTGTTAAAAATATTTCCAATGTGTAGACGTGATCTTAGACCTAGTATGCGTCTCAAGAATTGCAGAGCTCGTCATTAACATCATTTGATTCCGATCACGAGGTGATTGGACTAAAACAAAGAAGTTGTTACGCAAACGGCGGCATTCACTGCTCTCTATTGGCTATGGCGCTTGTTAAAAATATTTCCAATGTGTAGACGTGATCTTAGACCTAGTATGCGTCTCAAGAATTGCAGAGCTCGTCATTAACATCATTTGATTCCGATCACGAGGTGATTGGACTAAAACAAAGAAAGTTGTTACGCAAACGGCGGCATTCACTGCTCTCTATTGGCTATGGCGCTTGTTAAAAATATTTCCAATGTGTAGACGTGATCTTAGACCTAGTATGCGTCTCAAGAATTGCAGAGCTCGTCATTAACATCATTTGATTCCGATCACGAGGTGATTGGACTAAAACAAAGAAAGTTGTTACGCAAACGGCGGCATTCACTGCTCTCTATTGGCTATGGCGCTTGTTAAAAATATTTCCAATGTGTTAGACGTGATCTTAGACCTAGTATGCGTCTCAAGAATTGCAGAGCTCGTCATTAACATCATTTGATTCCGATCACGAGGTGATTGGACTAAAACAAAGAAAGTTGTTACGCAAACGGCGGCATTCACTGCTCTCTATTGGCTATGGCGCTTGTTAAAAAATTTCCAATGTGCTAGACGTGATCTTAGACCTAGTATGCGTCTCAAGAATTGCAGAGCTCGTCATTAACATCATTTGATTCCGATCACGAGGTGATTGGACTAAAACAAAGAAAGTTGTTACGCAAACGGCGGCATTCACTGCTCTCTATTGGCTATGGCGCTTGTTAAAAATATTTCCAATGTGTAGACGTGATCTTAGACCTAGTATGCGTCTCAAGAATTGCAGAGCTCGTCATTAACATCATTTGATTCCGATCACGAGGTGATTGGACTAAAACAAAGAAAGTTGTTACGCAAACGGCGGCATTCACTGCTCTCTATTGGCTATGGCGCTTGTTAAAAATATTTCCAATGTGTAGACGTGATCTAGACCTAGTATGCGTCTCAAGAATTGCAGAGCTCGTCATTAACATCATTTGATTCCGATCACGAGGTGATTGGACTAAAACAAAGAAAGTTGTTACGCAAACGGCGGCATTCACTGCTCTCTATTGGCTATGGCGCTTGTTAAAAATATTTCCAATGTGTTAGACGTGATCTTAGACCTAGTATGCGTCTCAAGAATTGCAGAGCTCGTCATTAACATCATTTGATTCCGATCACGAGGTGATTGGACTAAAACAAAGAAAGTTGTTACGCAAACGGCGGCATTCACTGCTCTCTATTGGCTATGGCGCTTGTTAAAAAATATTTCCAATGTGTTAGACGTGATCTTAGACCTAGTATGCGTCTCAAGAATTGCAGAGCTCGTCATTAACATCATTTGATTCCGATCACGAGGTGATTGGACTAAAACAAAGAAAGTTGTTACGCAAACGGCGGCATTCACTGCTCTCTATTGGCTATGGCGCTTGTTAAAAATATTTCCAATGTGTAGACGTGATCTTAGACCTAGTATGCGTCTCAAGAATTGCAGAGCTCGTCATTAACATCATTTGATTCCGATCACGAGGTGATTGGACTAAAACAAAGAAAGTTGTTACGCAAACGGCGGCATTCACTGCTCTCTATTGGCTATGGCGCTTGTTAAAAATATTTCCAATGTGCTAGACGTGATCTTAGACCTAGTATGCGTCTCAAGAATTGCAGAGCTCGTCATTAACATCATTTGATTCCGATCACGAGGTGATTGGACTAAAACAAAGAAAGTTGTTACGCAAACGGCGGCATTCACTGCTCTCTATTGGCTATGGCGCTTGTTAAAAATATTTCCAATGTGTTAGACGTGATCTTAGACCTAGTATGCGTCTCAAGAATTGCAGAGCTCGTCATTAACATCATTTGATTCCGATCACGAGGTGATTGGACTAAAACAAAGAAAGTTGTTACGCAAACGGCGGCATTCACTGCTCTCTATTGGCTATGGCGCTTGTTAAAAAATTTTCCAATGTGTAGACGTGATCTTAGACCTAGTATGCGTCTCAAGAATTGCAGAGCTCGTCATTAACATCATTTGATTCCGATCACGAGGTGATTGGACTAAAACAAAGAAAGTTGTTACGCAAACGGCGGCATTCACTGCTCTCTATTGGCTATGGCGCTTGTTAAAAATATTTCCAATGTGCTAGACGTGATCTTAGACCTAGTATGCGTCTCAAGAATTGCAGAGCTCGTCATTAACATCATTTGATTCCGATCACGAGGTGATTGGACTAAAACAAAGAAAGTTGTTACGCAAACGGCGGCATTCACTGCTCTCTATTGGCTATGGCGCTTGTTAAAAATATTTCCAATGTGTAGACGTGATCTTAGACCTAGTATGCGTCTCAAGAATTGCAGAGCTCGTCATTAACATCATTTGATTCCGATCACGAGGTGATTGGACTAAAACAAAGAAAGTTGTTACGCAAACGGCGGCATTCACTGCTCTCTATTGGCTATGGCGCTTGTTAAAAATATTTCCAATGTGTTAGACGTGATCTTAGACCTAGTATGCGTCTCAAGAATTGCAGAGCTCGTCATTAACATCATTTGATTCCGATCACGAGGTGATTGGACTAAAACAAAGAAAGTTGTTACGCAAACGGCGGCATTCACTGCTCTCTATTGGCTATGGCGCTTGTTAAAAATATTTCCAATGTGTAGACGTGATCTTAGACCTAGTATGCGTCTCAAGAATTGCAGAGCTCGTCATTAACATCATTTGATTCCGATCACGAGGTGATTGGACTAAAACAAAGAAAGTTGTTACGCAAACGGCGGCATTCACTGCTCTCTATTGGCTATGGCGCTTGTTAAAAATATTTCCAATGTGTTAGACGTGATCTTAGACCTAGTATGCGTCTCAAGAATTGCAGAGCTCGTCATTAACATCATTTGATTCCGATCACGAGGTGATTGGACTAAAACAAAGAAAGTTGTTACGCAAACGGCGGCATTCACTGCTCTCTATTGGCTATGGCGCTTGTTAAAAATATTTCCAATGTGTTAGACGTGATCTTAGACCTAGTATGCGTCTCAAGAATTGCAGAGCTCGTCATTAACATCATTTGATTCCGATCACGAGGTGATTGGACTAAAACAAAGAAAGTTGTTACGCAAACGGCGGCATTCACTGCTCTCTATTGGCTATGGCGCTTGTTAAAAATATTTCCAATGTGTAGACGTGATCTTAGACCTAGTATGCGTCTCAAGAATTGCAGAGCTCGTCATTAACATCATTTGATTCCGATCACGAGGTGATTGGACTAAAACAAAGAAAGTTGTTACGCAAACGGCGGCATTCACTGCTCTCTATTGGCTATGGCGCTTGTTAAAAATATTTCCAATGTGTTAGACGTGATCTTAGACCTAGTATGCGTCTCAAGAATTGCAGAGCTCGTCATTAACATCATTTGATTCCGATCACGAGGTGATTGGACTAAAACAAAGAAAGTTGTTACGCAAACGGCGGCATTCACTGCTCTCTATTGGCTATGGCGCTTGTTAAAAATATTTCCAATGTGTTAGACGTGATCTTAGACCTAGTATGCGTCTCAAGAATTGCAGAGCTCGTCATTAACATCATTTGATTCCGATCACGAGGTGATTGGACTAAAACAAAGAAAGTTGTTACGCAAACGGCGGCATTCACTGCTCTCTATTGGCTATGGCGCTTGTTAAAAATATTTCCAATGTGTAGACGTGATCTTAGACCTAGTATGCGTCTCAAGAATTGCAGAGCTCGTCATTAACATCATTTGATTCCGATCACGAGGTGATTGGACTAAAACAAAGAAAGTTGTTACGCAAACGGCGGCATTCACTGCTCTCTATTGGCTATGGCGCTTGTTAAAAATATTTCCAATGTGTAGACGTGATCTTAGACCTAGTATGCGTCTCAAGAATTGCAGAGCTCGTCATTAACATCATTTGATTCCGATCACGAGGTGATTGGACTAAAACAAAGAAAGTTGTTACGCAAACGGCGGCATTCACTGCTCTCTATTGGCTATGGCGCTTGTTAAAAATATTTCCAATGTGCTAGACGTGATCTTAGACCTAGTATGCGTCTCAAGAATTGCAGAGCTCGTCATTAACATCATTTGATTCCGATCACGAGGTGATTGGACTAAAACAAAGAAAGTTGTTACGCAAACGGCGGCATTCACTGCTCTCTATTGGCTATGGCGCTTGTTAAAAATATTTCCAATGTGTAGACGTGATCTTAGACCTAGTATGCGTCTCAAGAATTGCAGAGCTCGTCATTAACATCATTTGATTCCGATCACGAGGTGATTGGACTAAAACAAAGAAAGTTGTTACGCAAACGGCGGCATTCACTGCTCTCTATTGGCTATGGCGCTTGTTAAAAAATATTTCCAATGTGTAGACGTGATCTTAGACCTAGTATGCGTCTCAAGAATTGCAGAGCTCGTCATTAACATCATTTGATTCCGATCACGAGGTGATTGGACTAAAACAAAGAAAGTTGTTACGCAAACGGCGGCATTCACTGCTCTCTATTGGCTATGGCGCTTGTTAAAAATATTTCCAATGTGTAGACGTGATCTAGACCTAGTATGCGTCTCAAGAATTGCAGAGCTCGTCATTAACATCATTTGATTCCGATCACGAGGTGATTGGACTAAAACAAAGAAAGTTGTTACGCAAACGGCGGCATTCACTGCTCTCTATTGGCTATGGCGCTTGTTAAAAATATTTCCAATGTGTAGACGTGATCTTAGACCTAGTATGCGTCTCAAGAATTGCAGAGCTCGTCATTAACATCATTTGATTCCGATCACGAGGTGATTGGACTAAAACAAAGAAAGTTGTTACGCAAACGGCGGCATTCACTGCTCTCTATTGGCTATGGCGCTTGTTAAAAATATTTCCAATGTGTTAGACGTGATCTTAGACCTAGTATGCGTCTCAAGAATTGCAGAGCTCGTCATTAACATCATTTGATTCCGATCACGAGGTGATTGGACTAAAACAAAGAAAGTTGTTACGCAAACGGCGGCATTCACTGCTCTCTATTGGCTATGGCGCTTGTTAAAAATATTTCCAATGTGTTAGACGTGATCTTAGACCTAGTATGCGTCTCAAGAATTGCAGAGCTCGTCATTAACATCATTTGATTCCGATCACGAGGTGATTGGACTAAAACAAAGAAAGTTGTTACGCAAACGGCGGCATTCACTGCTCTCTATTGGCTATGGCGCTTGTTAAAAATATTTCCAATGTGCTAGACGTGATCTTAGACCTAGTATGCGTCTCAAGAATTGCAGAGCTCGTCATTAACATCATTTGATTCCGATCACGAGGTGATTGGACTAAAACAAAGAAAGTTGTTACGCAAACGGCGGCATTCACTGCTCTCTATTGGCTATGGCGCTTGTTAAAAATATTTCCAATGTGCTAGACGTGATCTTAGACCTAGTATGCGTCTCAAGAATTGCAGAGCTCGTCATTAACATCATTTGATTCCGATCACGAGGTGATTGGACTAAAACAAAGAAAGTTGTTACGCAAACGGCGGCATTCACTGCTCTCTATTGGCTATGGCGCTTGTTAAAAATATTTCCAATGTGTAGACGTGATCTTAGACCTAGTATGCGTCTCAAGAATTGCAGAGCTCGTCATTAACATCATTTGATTCCGATCACGAGGTGATTGGACTAAAACAAAGAAAGTTGTTACGCAAACGGCGGCATTCACTGCTCTCTATTGGCTATGGCGCTTGTTAAAAATATTTCCAATGTGTAGACGTGATCTTAGACCTAGTATGCGTCTCAAGAATTGCAGAGCTCGTCATTAACATCATTTGATTCCGATCACGAGGTGATTGGACTAAAACAAAGAAAGTTGTTACGCAAACGGCGGCATTCACTGCTCTCTATTGGCTATGGCGCTTGTTAAAAATATTTCCAATGTGCTAGACGTGATCTTAGACCTAGTATGCGTCTCAAGAATTGCAGAGCTCGTCATTAACATCATTTGATTCCGATCACGAGGTGATTGGACTAAAACAAAGAAAGTTGTTACGCAAACGGCGGCATTCACTGCTCTCTATTGGCTATGGCGCTTGTTAAAAATATTTCCAATGTGTAGACGTGATCTTAGACCTAGTATGCGTCTCAAGAATTGCAGAGCTCGTCATTAACATCATTTGATTCCGATCACGAGGTGATTGGACTAAAACAAAGAAAGTTGTTACGCAAACGGCGGCATTCACTGCTCTCTATTGGCTATGGCGCTTGTTAAAAATATTTCCAATGTGTTAGACGTGATCTTAGACCTAGTATGCGTCTCAAGAATTGCAGAGCTCGTCATTAACATCATTTGATTCCGATCACGAGGTGATTGGACTAAAACAAAGAAAGTTGTTACGCAAACGGCGGCATTCACTGCTCTCTATTGGCTATGGCGCTTGTTAAAAATATTTCCAATGTGTTAGACGTGATCTTAGACCTAGTATGCGTCTCAAGAATTGCAGAGCTCGTCATTAACATCATTTGATTCCGATCACGAGGTGATTGGACTAAAACAAAGAAAGTTGTTACGCAAACGGCGGCATTCACTGCTCTCTATTGGCTATGGCGCTTGTTAAAAATATTTCCAATGTGTAGACGTGATCTTAGACCTAGTATGCGTCTCAAGAATTGCAGAGCTCGTCATTAACATCATTTGATTCCGATCACGAGGTGATTGGACTAAAACAAAGAAAGTTGTTACGCAAACGGCGGCATTCACTGCTCTCTATTGGCTATGGCGCTTGTTAAAAATATTTCCAATGTGTTAGACGTGATCTTAGACCTAGTATGCGTCTCAAGAATTGCAGAGCTCGTCATTAACATCATTTGATTCCGATCACGAGGTGATTGGACTAAAACAAAGAAAGTTGTTACGCAAACGGCGGCATTCACTGCTCTCTATTGGCTATGGCGCTTGTTAAAAATATTTCCAATGTGTAGACGTGATCTTAGACCTAGTATGCGTCTCAAGAATTGCAGAGCTCGTCATTAACATCATTTGATTCCGATCACGAGGTGATTGGACTAAAACAAAGAAAGTTGTTACGCAAACGGCGGCATTCACTGCTCTCTATTGGCTATGGCGCTTGTTAAAAATATTTCCAATGTGTTAGACGTGATCTTAGACCTAGTATGCGTCTCAAGAATTGCAGAGCTCGTCATTAACATCATTTGATTCCGATCACGAGGTGATTGGACTAAAACAAAGAAAGTTGTTACGCAAACGGCGGCATTCACTGCTCTCTATTGGCTATGGCGCTTGTTAAAAATATTTCCAATGTGTTAGACGTGATCTTAGACCTAGTATGCGTCTCAAGAATTGCAGAGCTCGTCATTAACATCATTTGATTCCGATCACGAGGTGATTGGACTAAAACAAAGAAAGTTGTTACGCAAACGGCGGCATTCACTGCTCTCTATTGGCTATGGCGCTTGTTAAAAATATTTCCAATGTGTAGACGTGATCTTAGACCTAGTATGCGTCTCAAGAATTGCAGAGCTCGTCATTAACATCATTTGATTCCGATCACGAGGTGATTGGACTAAAACAAAGAAAGTTGTTACGCAAACGGCGGCATTCACTGCTCTCTATTGGCTATGGCGCTTGTTAAAAATATTTCCAATGTGTAGACGTGATCTTAGACCTAGTATGCGTCTCAAGAATTGCAGAGCTCGTCATTAACATCATTTGATTCCGATCACGAGGTGATTGGACTAAAACAAAGAAAGTTGTTACGCAAACGGCGGCATTCACTGCTCTCTATTGGCTATGGCGCTTGTTAAAAATATTTCCAATGTGTAGACGTGATCTTAGACCTAGTATGCGTCTCAAGAATTGCAGAGCTCGTCATTAACATCATTTGATTCCGATCACGAGGTGATTGGACTAAAACAAAGAAAGTTGTTACGCAAACGGCGGCATTCACTGCTCTCTATTGGCTATGGCGCTTGTTAAAAATATTTCCAATGTGTTAGACGTGATCTTAGACCTAGTATGCGTCTCAAGAATTGCAGAGCTCGTCATTAACATCATTTGATTCCGATCACGAGGTGATTGGACTAAAACAAAGAAAGTTGTTACGCAAACGGCGGCATTCACTGCTCTCTATTGGCTATGGCGCTTGTTAAAAATATTTCCAATGTGTTAGACGTGATCTTAGACCTAGTATGCGTCTCAAGAATTGCAGAGCTCGTCATTAACATCATTTGATTCCGATCACGAGGTGATTGGACTAAAACAAAGAAAGTTGTTACGCAAACGGCGGCATTCACTGCTCTCTATTGGCTATGGCGCTTGTTAAAAATATTTCCAATGTGTTAGACGTGATCTTAGACCTAGTATGCGTCTCAAGAATTGCAGAGCTCGTCATTAACATCATTTGATTCCGATCACGAGGTGATTGGACTAAAACAAAGAAAGTTGTTACGCAAACGGCGGCATTCACTGCTCTCTATTGGCTATGGCGCTTGTTAAAAATATTTCCAATGTGTAGACGTGATCTTAGACCTAGTATGCGTCTCAAGAATTGCAGAGCTCGTCATTAACATCATTTGATTCCGATCACGAGGTGATTGGACTAAAACAAAGAAAGTTGTTACGCAAACGGCGGCATTCACTGCTCTCTATTGGCTATGGCGCTTGTTAAAAATATTTCCAATGTGTTAGACGTGATCTTAGACCTAGTATGCGTCTCAAGAATTGCAGAGCTCGTCATTAACATCATTTGATTCCGATCACGAGGTGATTGGACTAAAACAAAGAAAGTTGTTACGCAAACGGCGGCATTCACTGCTCTCTATTGGCTATGGCGCTTGTTAAAAATATTTCCAATGTGTAGACGTGATCTTAGACCTAGTATGCGTCTCAAGAATTGCAGAGCTCGTCATTAACATCATTTGATTCCGATCACGAGGTGATTGGACTAAAACAAAGAAAGTTGTTACGCAAACGGCGGCATTCACTGCTCTCTATTGGCTATGGCGCTTGTTAAAAATATTTCCAATGTGTAGACGTGATCTTAGACCTAGTATGCGTCTCAAGAATTGCAGAGCTCGTCATTAACATCATTTGATTCCGATCACGAGGTGATTGGACTAAAACAAAGAAAGTTGTTACGCAAACGGCGGCATTCACTGCTCTCTATTGGCTATGGCGCTTGTTAAAAATATTTCCAATGTGTAGACGTGATCTTAGACCTAGTATGCGTCTCAAGAATTGCAGAGCTCGTCATTAACATCATTTGATTCCGATCACGAGGTGATTGGACTAAAACAAAGAAAGTTGTTACGCAAACGGCGGCATTCACTGCTCTCTATTGGCTATGGCGCTTGTTAAAAATATTTCCAATGTGTTAGACGTGATCTTAGACCTAGTATGCGTCTCAAGAATTGCAGAGCTCGTCATTAACATCATTTGATTCCGATCACGAGGTGATTGGACTAAAACAAAGAAAGTTGTTACGCAAACGGCGGCATTCACTGCTCTCTATTGGCTATGGCGCTTGTTAAAAATATTTCCAATGTGTTAGACGTGATCTTAGACCTAGTATGCGTCTCAAGAATTGCAGAGCTCGTCATTAACATCATTTGATTCCGATCACGAGGTGATTGGACTAAAACAAAGAAAGTTGTTACGCAAACGGCGGCATTCACTGCTCTCTATTGGCTATGGCGCTTGTTAAAAATATTTCCAATGTGTAGACGTGATCTTAGACCTAGTATGCGTCTCAAGAATTGCAGAGCTCGTCATTAACATCATTTGATTCCGATCACGAGGTGATTGGACTAAAACAAAGAAAGTTGTTACGCAAACGGCGGCATTCACTGCTCTCTATTGGCTATGGCGCTTGTTAAAAATATTTCCAATGTGTTAGACGTGATCTTAGACCTAGTATGCGTCTCAAGAATTGCAGAGCTCGTCATTAACATCATTTGATTCCGATCACGAGGTGATTGGACTAAAACAAAGAAAGTTGTTACGCAAACGGCGGCATTCACTGCTCTCTATTGGCTATGGCGCTTGTTAAAAATATTTCCAATGTGTTAGACGTGATCTTAGACCTAGTATGCGTCTCAAGAATTGCAGAGCTCGTCATTAACATCATTTGATTCCGATCACGAGGTGATTGGACTAAAACAAAGAAAGTTGTTACGCAAACGGCGGCATTCACTGCTCTCTATTGGCTATGGCGCTTGTTAAAAATATTTCCAATGTGTAGACGTGATCTTAGACCTAGTATGCGTCTCAAGAATTGCAGAGCTCGTCATTAACATCATTTGATTCCGATCACGAGGTGATTGGACTAAAACAAAGAAAGTTGTTACGCAAACGGCGGCATTCACTGCTCTCTATTGGCTATGGCGCTTGTTAAAAATATTTCCAATGTGTAGACGTGATCTTAGACCTAGTATGCGTCTCAAGAATTGCAGAGCTCGTCATTAACATCATTTGATTCCGATCACGAGGTGATTGGACTAAAACAAAGAAAGTTGTTACGCAAACGGCGGCATTCACTGCTCTCTATTGGCTATGGCGCTTGTTAAAAATATTTCCAATGTGTTAGACGTGATCTTAGACCTAGTATGCGTCTCAAGAATTGCAGAGCTCGTCATTAACATCATTTGATTCCGATCACGAGGTGATTGGACTAAAACAAAGAAAGTTGTTACGCAAACGGCGGCATTCACTGCTCTCTATTGGCTATGGCGCTTGTTAAAAATATTTCCAATGTGTTAGACGTGATCTTAGACCTAGTATGCGTCTCAAGAATTGCAGAGCTCGTCATTAACATCATTTGATTCCGATCACGAGGTGATTGGACTAAAACAAAGAAAGTTGTTACGCAAACGGCGGCATTCACTGCTCTCTATTGGCTATGGCGCTTGTTAAAAATATTTCCAATGTGTTAGACGTGATCTTAGACCTAGTATGCGTCTCAAGAATTGCAGAGCTCGTCATTAACATCATTTGATTCCGATCACGAGGTGATTGGACTAAAACAAAGAAAGTTGTTACGCAAACGGCGGCATTCACTGCTCTCTATTGGCTATGGCGCTTGTTAAAAATATTTCCAATGTGTTAGACGTGATCTTAGACCTAGTATGCGTCTCAAGAATTGCAGAGCTCGTCATTAACATCATTTGATTCCGATCACGAGGTGATTGGACTAAAACAAAGAAAGTTGTTACGCAAACGGCGGCATTCACTGCTCTCTATTGGCTATGGCGCTTGTTAAAAATATTTCCAATGTGTTAGACGTGATCTTAGACCTAGTATGCGTCTCAAGAATTGCAGAGCTCGTCATTAACATCATTTGATTCCGATCACGAGGTGATTGGACTAAAACAAAGAAAGTTGTTACGCAAACGGCGGCATTCACTGCTCTCTATTGGCTATGGCGCTTGTTAAAAATATTTCCAATGTGTAGACGTGATCTTAGACCTAGTATGCGTCTCAAGAATTGCAGAGCTCGTCATTAACATCATTTGATTCCGATCACGAGGTGATTGGACTAAAACAAAGAAAGTTGTTACGCAAACGGCGGCATTCACTGCTCTCTATTGGCTATGGCGCTTGTTAAAAATATTTCCAATGTGTAGACGTGATCTTAGACCTAGTATGCGTCTCAAGAATTGCAGAGCTCGTCATTAACATCATTTGATTCCGATCACGAGGTGATTGGACTAAAACAAAGAAAGTTGTTACGCAAACGGCGGCATTCACTGCTCTCTATTGGCTATGGCGCTTGTTAAAAATATTTCCAATGTGTTAGACGTGATCTTAGACCTAGTATGCGTCTCAAGAATTGCAGAGCTCGTCATTAACATCATTTGATTCCGATCACGAGGTGATTGGACTAAAACAAAGAAAGTTGTTACGCAAACGGCGGCATTCACTGCTCTCTATTGGCTATGGCGCTTGTTAAAAATATTTCCAATGTGTTAGACGTGATCTTAGACCTAGTATGCGTCTCAAGAATTGCAGAGCTCGTCATTAACATCATTTGATTCCGATCACGAGGTGATTGGACTAAAACAAAGAAAGTTGTTACGCAAACGGCGGCATTCACTGCTCTCTATTGGCTATGGCGCTTGTTAAAAATATTTCCAATGTGTTAGACGTGATCTTAGACCTAGTATGCGTCTCAAGAATTGCAGAGCTCGTCATTAACATCATTTGATTCCGATCACGAGGTGATTGGACTAAAACAAAGAAAGTTGTTACGCAAACGGCGGCATTCACTGCTCTCTATTGGCTATGGCGCTTGTTAAAAATATTTCCAATGTGTAGACGTGATCTTAGACCTAGTATGCGTCTCAAGAATTGCAGAGCTCGTCATTAACATCATTTGATTCCGATCACGAGGTGATTGGACTAAAACAAAGAAAGTTGTTACGCAAACGGCGGCATTCACTGCTCTCTATTGGCTATGGCGCTTGTTAAAAATATTTCCAATGTGTAGACGTGATCTTAGACCTAGTATGCGTCTCAAGAATTGCAGAGCTCGTCATTAACATCATTTGATTCCGATCACGAGGTGATTGGACTAAAACAAAGAAAGTTGTTACGCAAACGGCGGCATTCACTGCTCTCTATTGGCTATGGCGCTTGTTAAAAATATTTCCAATGTGCTAGACGTGATCTTAGACCTAGTATGCGTCTCAAGAATTGCAGAGCTCGTCATTAACATCATTTGATTCCGATCACGAGGTGATTGGACTAAAACAAAGAAAGTTGTTACGCAAACGGCGGCATTCACTGCTCTCTATTGGCTATGGCGCTTGTTAAAAATATTTCCAATGTGTTAGACGTGATCTTAGACCTAGTATGCGTCTCAAGAATTGCAGAGCTCGTCATTAACATCATTTGATTCCGATCACGAGGTGATTGGACTAAAACAAAGAAAGTTGTTACGCAAACGGCGGCATTCACTGCTCTCTATTGGCTATGGCGCTTGTTAAAAATATTTCCAATGTGTTAGACGTGATCTTAGACCTAGTATGCGTCTCAAGAATTGCAGAGCTCGTCATTAACATCATTTGATTCCGATCACGAGGTGATTGGACTAAAACAAAGAAAGTTGTTACGCAAACGGCGGCATTCACTGCTCTCTATTGGCTATGGCGCTTGTTAAAAATATTTCCAATGTGTTAGACGTGATCTTAGACCTAGTATGCGTCTCAAGAATTGCAGAGCTCGTCATTAACATCATTTGATTCCGATCACGAGGTGATTGGACTAAAACAAAGAAAGTTGTTACGCAAACGGCGGCATTCACTGCTCTCTATTGGCTATGGCGCTTGTTAAAAATATTTCCAATGTGTTAGACGTGATCTTAGACCTAGTATGCGTCTCAAGAATTGCAGAGCTCGTCATTAACATCATTTGATTCCGATCACGAGGTGATTGGACTAAAACAAAGAAAGTTGTTACGCAAACGGCGGCATTCACTGCTCTCTATTGGCTATGGCGCTTGTTAAAAATATTTCCAATGTGTTAGACGTGATCTTAGACCTAGTATGCGTCTCAAGAATTGCAGAGCTCGTCATTAACATCATTTGATTCCGATCACGAGGTGATTGGACTAAAACAAAGAAAGTTGTTACGCAAACGGCGGCATTCACTGCTCTCTATTGGCTATGGCGCTTGTTAAAAATATTTCCAATGTGTAGACGTGATCTTAGACCTAGTATGCGTCTCAAGAATTGCAGAGCTCGTCATTAACATCATTTGATTCCGATCACGAGGTGATTGGACTAAAACAAAGAAAGTTGTTACGCAAACGGCGGCATTCACTGCTCTCTATTGGCTATGGCGCTTGTTAAAAATATTTCCAATGTGTTAGACGTGATCTTAGACCTAGTATGCGTCTCAAGAATTGCAGAGCTCGTCATTAACATCATTTGATTCCGATCACGAGGTGATTGGACTAAAACAAAGAAAGTTGTTACGCAAACGGCGGCATTCACTGCTCTCTATTGGCTATGGCGCTTGTTAAAAATATTTCCAATGTGTAGACGTGATCTTAGACCTAGTATGCGTCTCAAGAATTGCAGAGCTCGTCATTAACATCATTTGATTCCGATCACGAGGTGATTGGACTAAAACAAAGAAAGTTGTTACGCAAACGGCGGCATTCACTGCTCTCTATTGGCTATGGCGCTTGTTAAAAATATTTCCAATGTGTTAGACGTGATCTTAGACCTAGTATGCGTCTCAAGAATTGCAGAGCTCGTCATTAACATCATTTGATTCCGATCACGAGGTGATTGGACTAAAACAAAGAAAGTTGTTACGCAAACGGCGGCATTCACTGCTCTCTATTGGCTATGGCGCTTGTTAAAAATATTTCCAATGTGTTAGACGTGATCTTAGACCTAGTATGCGTCTCAAGAATTGCAGAGCTCGTCATTAACATCATTTGATTCCGATCACGAGGTGATTGGACTAAAACAAAGAAAGTTGTTACGCAAACGGCGGCATTCACTGCTCTCTATTGGCTATGGCGCTTGTTAAAAATATTTCCAATGTGTTAGACGTGATCTTAGACCTAGTATGCGTCTCAAGAATTGCAGAGCTCGTCATTAACATCATTTGATTCCGATCACGAGGTGATTGGACTAAAACAAAGAAAGTTGTTACGCAAACGGCGGCATTCACTGCTCTCTATTGGCTATGGCGCTTGTTAAAAATATTTCCAATGTGTAGACGTGATCTTAGACCTAGTATGCGTCTCAAGAATTGCAGAGCTCGTCATTAACATCATTTGATTCCGATCACGAGGTGATTGGACTAAAACAAAGAAAGTTGTTACGCAAACGGCGGCATTCACTGCTCTCTATTGGCTATGGCGCTTGTTAAAAATATTTCCAATGTGTTAGACGTGATCTTAGACCTAGTATGCGTCTCAAGAATTGCAGAGCTCGTCATTAACATCATTTGATTCCGATCACGAGGTGATTGGACTAAAACAAAGAAAGTTGTTACGCAAACGGCGGCATTCACTGCTCTCTATTGGCTATGGCGCTTGTTAAAAATATTTCCAATGTGTTAGACGTGATCTTAGACCTAGTATGCGTCTCAAGAATTGCAGAGCTCGTCATTAACATCATTTGATTCCGATCACGAGGTGATTGGACTAAAACAAAGAAAGTTGTTACGCAAACGGCGGCATTCACTGCTCTCTATTGGCTATGGCGCTTGTTAAAAATATTTCCAATGTGTAGACGTGATCTTAGACCTAGTATGCGTCTCAAGAATTGCAGAGCTCGTCATTAACATCATTTGATTCCGATCACGAGGTGATTGGACTAAAACAAAGAAAGTTGTTACGCAAACGGCGGCATTCACTGCTCTCTATTGGCTATGGCGCTTGTTAAAAATATTTCCAATGTGTTAGACGTGATCTTAGACCTAGTATGCGTCTCAAGAATTGCAGAGCTCGTCATTAACATCATTTGATTCCGATCACGAGGTGATTGGACTAAAACAAAGAAAGTTGTTACGCAAACGGCGGCATTCACTGCTCTCTATTGGCTATGGCGCTTGTTAAAAATATTTCCAATGTGTAGACGTGATCTTAGACCTAGTATGCGTCTCAAGAATTGCAGAGCTCGTCATTAACATCATTTGATTCCGATCACGAGGTGATTGGACTAAAACAAAGAAAGTTGTTACGCAAACGGCGGCATTCACTGCTCTCTATTGGCTATGGCGCTTGTTAAAAATATTTCCAATGTGTAGACGTGATCTTAGACCTAGTATGCGTCTCAAGAATTGCAGAGCTCGTCATTAACATCATTTGATTCCGATCACGAGGTGATTGGACTAAAACAAAGAAAGTTGTTACGCAAACGGCGGCATTCACTGCTCTCTATTGGCTATGGCGCTTGTTAAAAATATTTCCAATGTGTTAGACGTGATCTTAGACCTAGTATGCGTCTCAAGAATTGCAGAGCTCGTCATTAACATCATTTGATTCCGATCACGAGGTGATTGGACTAAAACAAAGAAAGTTGTTACGCAAACGGCGGCATTCACTGCTCTCTATTGGCTATGGCGCTTGTTAAAAATATTTCCAATGTGTAGACGTGATCTTAGACCTAGTATGCGTCTCAAGAATTGCAGAGCTCGTCATTAACATCATTTGATTCCGATCACGAGGTGATTGGACTAAAACAAAGAAAGTTGTTACGCAAACGGCGGCATTCACTGCTCTCTATTGGCTATGGCGCTTGTTAAAAATATTTCCAATGTGTTAGACGTGATCTTAGACCTAGTATGCGTCTCAAGAATTGCAGAGCTCGTCATTAACATCATTTGATTCCGATCACGAGGTGATTGGACTAAAACAAAGAAAGTTGTTACGCAAACGGCGGCATTCACTGCTCTCTATTGGCTATGGCGCTTGTTAAAAATATTTCCAATGTGTTAGACGTGATCTTAGACCTAGTATGCGTCTCAAGAATTGCAGAGCTCGTCATTAACATCATTTGATTCCGATCACGAGGTGATTGGACTAAAACAAAGAAAGTTGTTACGCAAACGGCGGCATTCACTGCTCTCTATTGGCTATGGCGCTTGTTAAAAATATTTCCAATGTGTTAGACGTGATCTTAGACCTAGTATGCGTCTCAAGAATTGCAGAGCTCGTCATTAACATCATTTGATTCCGATCACGAGGTGATTGGACTAAAACAAAGAAAGTTGTTACGCAAACGGCGGCATTCACTGCTCTCTATTGGCTATGGCGCTTGTTAAAAATATTTCCAATGTGTAGACGTGATCTTAGACCTAGTATGCGTCTCAAGAATTGCAGAGCTCGTCATTAACATCATTTGATTCCGATCACGAGGTGATTGGACTAAAACAAAGAAAGTTGTTACGCAAACGGCGGCATTCACTGCTCTCTATTGGCTATGGCGCTTGTTAAAAATATTTCCAATGTGTTAGACGTGATCTTAGACCTAGTATGCGTCTCAAGAATTGCAGAGCTCGTCATTAACATCATTTGATTCCGATCACGAGGTGATTGGACTAAAACAAAGAAAGTTGTTACGCAAACGGCGGCATTCACTGCTCTCTATTGGCTATGGCGCTTGTTAAAAATATTTCCAATGTGTAGACGTGATCTTAGACCTAGTATGCGTCTCAAGAATTGCAGAGCTCGTCATTAACATCATTTGATTCCGATCACGAGGTGATTGGACTAAAACAAAGAAAGTTGTTACGCAAACGGCGGCATTCACTGCTCTCTATTGGCTATGGCGCTTGTTAAAAATATTTCCAATGTGTAGACGTGATCTTAGACCTAGTATGCGTCTCAAGAATTGCAGAGCTCGTCATTAACATCATTTGATTCCGATCACGAGGTGATTGGACTAAAACAAAGAAAGTTGTTACGCAAACGGCGGCATTCACTGCTCTCTATTGGCTATGGCGCTTGTTAAAAATATTTCCAATGTGTAGACGTGATCTTAGACCTAGTATGCGTCTCAAGAATTGCAGAGCTCGTCATTAACATCATTTGATTCCGATCACGAGGTGATTGGACTAAAACAAAGAAAGTTGTTACGCAAACGGCGGCATTCACTGCTCTCTATTGGCTATGGCGCTTGTTAAAAATATTTCCAATGTGTTAGACGTGATCTTAGACCTAGTATGCGTCTCAAGAATTGCAGAGCTCGTCATTAACATCATTTGATTCCGATCACGAGGTGATTGGACTAAAACAAAGAAAGTTGTTACGCAAACGGCGGCATTCACTGCTCTCTATTGGCTATGGCGCTTGTTAAAAATATTTCCAATGTGTAGACGTGATCTTAGACCTAGTATGCGTCTCAAGAATTGCAGAGCTCGTCATTAACATCATTTGATTCCGATCACGAGGTGATTGGACTAAAACAAAGAAAGTTGTTACGCAAACGGCGGCATTCACTGCTCTCTATTGGCTATGGCGCTTGTTAAAAATATTTCCAATGTGTTAGACGTGATCTTAGACCTAGTATGCGTCTCAAGAATTGCAGAGCTCGTCATTAACATCATTTGATTCCGATCACGAGGTGATTGGACTAAAACAAAGAAAGTTGTTACGCAAACGGCGGCATTCACTGCTCTCTATTGGCTATGGCGCTTGTTAAAAATATTTCCAATGTGTAGACGTGATCTTAGACCTAGTATGCGTCTCAAGAATTGCAGAGCTCGTCATTAACATCATTTGATTCCGATCACGAGGTGATTGGACTAAAACAAAGAAAGTTGTTACGCAAACGGCGGCATTCACTGCTCTCTATTGGCTATGGCGCTTGTTAAAAATATTTCCAATGTGTTAGACGTGATCTTAGACCTAGTATGCGTCTCAAGAATTGCAGAGCTCGTCATTAACATCATTTGATTCCGATCACGAGGTGATTGGACTAAAACAAAGAAAGTTGTTACGCAAACGGCGGCATTCACTGCTCTCTATTGGCTATGGCGCTTGTTAAAAATATTTCCAATGTGTAGACGTGATCTTAGACCTAGTATGCGTCTCAAGAATTGCAGAGCTCGTCATTAACATCATTTGATTCCGATCACGAGGTGATTGGACTAAAACAAAGAAAGTTGTTACGCAAACGGCGGCATTCACTGCTCTCTATTGGCTATGGCGCTTGTTAAAAATATTTCCAATGTGTTAGACGTGATCTTAGACCTAGTATGCGTCTCAAGAATTGCAGAGCTCGTCATTAACATCATTTGATTCCGATCACGAGGTGATTGGACTAAAACAAAGAAAGTTGTTACGCAAACGGCGGCATTCACTGCTCTCTATTGGCTATGGCGCTTGTTAAAAATATTTCCAATGTGTAGACGTGATCTTAGACCTAGTATGCGTCTCAAGAATTGCAGAGCTCGTCATTAACATCATTTGATTCCGATCACGAGGTGATTGGACTAAAACAAAGAAAGTTGTTACGCAAACGGCGGCATTCACTGCTCTCTATTGGCTATGGCGCTTGTTAAAAATATTTCCAATGTGCTAGACGTGATCTTAGACCTAGTATGCGTCTCAAGAATTGCAGAGCTCGTCATTAACATCATTTGATTCCGATCACGAGGTGATTGGACTAAAACAAAGAAAGTTGTTACGCAAACGGCGGCATTCACTGCTCTCTATTGGCTATGGCGCTTGTTAAAAATATTTCCAATGTGTAGACGTGATCTTAGACCTAGTATGCGTCTCAAGAATTGCAGAGCTCGTCATTAACATCATTTGATTCCGATCACGAGGTGATTGGACTAAAACAAAGAAAGTTGTTACGCAAACGGCGGCATTCACTGCTCTCTATTGGCTATGGCGCTTGTTAAAAATATTTCCAATGTGTAGACGTGATCTTAGACCTAGTATGCGTCTCAAGAATTGCAGAGCTCGTCATTAACATCATTTGATTCCGATCACGAGGTGATTGGACTAAAACAAAGAAAGTTGTTACGCAAACGGCGGCATTCACTGCTCTCTATTGGCTATGGCGCTTGTTAAAAATATTTCCAATGTGTAGACGTGATCTTAGACCTAGTATGCGTCTCAAGAATTGCAGAGCTCGTCATTAACATCATTTGATTCCGATCACGAGGTGATTGGACTAAAACAAAGAAAGTTGTTACGCAAACGGCGGCATTCACTGCTCTCTATTGGCTATGGCGCTTGTTAAAAATATTTCCAATGTGTTAGACGTGATCTTAGACCTAGTATGCGTCTCAAGAATTGCAGAGCTCGTCATTAACATCATTTGATTCCGATCACGAGGTGATTGGACTAAAACAAAGAAAGTTGTTACGCAAACGGCGGCATTCACTGCTCTCTATTGGCTATGGCGCTTGTTAAAAAATATTTCCAATGTGTTAGACGTGATCTTAGACCTAGTATGCGTCTCAAGAATTGCAGAGCTCGTCATTAACATCATTTGATTCCGATCACGAGGTGATTGGACTAAAACAAAGAAAGTTGTTACGCAAACGGCGGCATTCACTGCTCTCTATTGGCTATGGCGCTTGTTAAAAATATTTCCAATGTGTAGACGTGATCTTAGACCTAGTATGCGTCTCAAGAATTGCAGAGCTCGTCATTAACATCATTTGATTCCGATCACGAGGTGATTGGACTAAAACAAAGAAAGTTGTTACGCAAACGGCGGCATTCACTGCTCTCTATTGGCTATGGCGCTTGTTAAAAATATTTCCAATGTGTTAGACGTGATCTTAGACCTAGTATGCGTCTCAAGAATTGCAGAGCTCGTCATTAACATCATTTGATTCCGATCACGAGGTGATTGGACTAAAACAAAGAAAGTTGTTACGCAAACGGCGGCATTCACTGCTCTCTATTGGCTATGGCGCTTGTTAAAAAATTTCCAATGTGTTAGACGTGATCTTAGACCTAGTATGCGTCTCAAGAATTGCAGAGCTCGTCATTAACATCATTTGATTCCGATCACGAGGTGATTGGACTAAAACAAAGAAAGTTGTTACGCAAACGGCGGCATTCACTGCTCTCTATTGGCTATGGCGCTTGTTAAAAATATTTCCAATGTGTAGACGTGATCTTAGACCTAGTATGCGTCTCAAGAATTGCAGAGCTCGTCATTAACATCATTTGATTCCGATCACGAGGTGATTGGACTAAAACAAAGAAAGTTGTTACGCAAACGGCGGCATTCACTGCTCTCTATTGGCTATGGCGCTTGTTAAAAATATTTCCAATGTGTAGACGTGATCTTAGACCTAGTATGCGTCTCAAGAATTGCAGAGCTCGTCATTAACATCATTTGATTCCGATCACGAGGTGATTGGACTAAAACAAAGAAAGTTGTTACGCAAACGGCGGCATTCACTGCTCTCTATTGGCTATGGCGCTTGTTAAAAATATTTCCAATGTGTAGACGTGATCTTAGACCTAGTATGCGTCTCAAGAATTGCAGAGCTCGTCATTAACATCATTTGATTCCGATCACGAGGTGATTGGACTAAAACAAAGAAAGTTGTTACGCAAACGGCGGCATTCACTGCTCTCTATTGGCTATGGCGCTTGTTAAAAATATTTCCAATGTGTTAGACGTGATCTTAGACCTAGTATGCGTCTCAAGAATTGCAGAGCTCGTCATTAACATCATTTGATTCCGATCACGAGGTGATTGGACTAAAACAAAGAAAGTTGTTACGCAAACGGCGGCATTCACTGCTCTCTATTGGCTATGGCGCTTGTTAAAAATATTTCCAATGTGTAGACGTGATCTTAGACCTAGTATGCGTCTCAAGAATTGCAGAGCTCGTCATTAACATCATTTGATTCCGATCACGAGGTGATTGGACTAAAACAAAGAAAGTTGTTACGCAAACGGCGGCATTCACTGCTCTCTATTGGCTATGGCGCTTGTTAAAAATATTTCCAATGTGTTAGACGTGATCTTAGACCTAGTATGCGTCTCAAGAATTGCAGAGCTCGTCATTAACATCATTTGATTCCGATCACGAGGTGATTGGACTAAAACAAAGAAAGTTGTTACGCAAACGGCGGCATTCACTGCTCTCTATTGGCTATGGCGCTTGTTAAAAATATTTCCAATGTGTTAGACGTGATCTTAGACCTAGTATGCGTCTCAAGAATTGCAGAGCTCGTCATTAACATCATTTGATTCCGATCACGAGGTGATTGGACTAAAACAAAGAAAGTTGTTACGCAAACGGCGGCATTCACTGCTCTCTATTGGCTATGGCGCTTGTTAAAAATATTTCCAATGTGTTAGACGTGATCTTAGACCTAGTATGCGTCTCAAGAATTGCAGAGCTCGTCATTAACATCATTTGATTCCGATCACGAGGTGATTGGACTAAAACAAAGAAAGTTGTTACGCAAACGGCGGCATTCACTGCTCTCTATTGGCTATGGCGCTTGTTAAAAATATTTCCAATGTGTAGACGTGATCTTAGACCTAGTATGCGTCTCAAGAATTGCAGAGCTCGTCATTAACATCATTTGATTCCGATCACGAGGTGATTGGACTAAAACAAAGAAAGTTGTTACGCAAACGGCGGCATTCACTGCTCTCTATTGGCTATGGCGCTTGTTAAAAATATTTCCAATGTGTAGACGTGATCTTAGACCTAGTATGCGTCTCAAGAATTGCAGAGCTCGTCATTAACATCATTTGATTCCGATCACGAGGTGATTGGACTAAAACAAAGAAAGTTGTTACGCAAACGGCGGCATTCACTGCTCTCTATTGGCTATGGCGCTTGTTAAAAATATTTCCAATGTGTAGACGTGATCTTAGACCTAGTATGCGTCTCAAGAATTGCAGAGCTCGTCATTAACATCATTTGATTCCGATCACGAGGTGATTGGACTAAAACAAAGAAAGTTGTTACGCAAACGGCGGCATTCACTGCTCTCTATTGGCTATGGCGCTTGTTAAAAATATTTCCAATGTGTAGACGTGATCTTAGACCTAGTATGCGTCTCAAGAATTGCAGAGCTCGTCATTAACATCATTTGATTCCGATCACGAGGTGATTGGACTAAAACAAAGAAAGTTGTTACGCAAACGGCGGCATTCACTGCTCTCTATTGGCTATGGCGCTTGTTAAAAATATTTCCAATGTGTTAGACGTGATCTTAGACCTAGTATGCGTCTCAAGAATTGCAGAGCTCGTCATTAACATCATTTGATTCCGATCACGAGGTGATTGGACTAAAACAAAGAAAGTTGTTACGCAAACGGCGGCATTCACTGCTCTCTATTGGCTATGGCGCTTGTTAAAAATATTTCCAATGTGTAGACGTGATCTTAGACCTAGTATGCGTCTCAAGAATTGCAGAGCTCGTCATTAACATCATTTGATTCCGATCACGAGGTGATTGGACTAAAACAAAGAAAGTTGTTACGCAAACGGCGGCATTCACTGCTCTCTATTGGCTATGGCGCTTGTTAAAAATATTTCCAATGTGTAGACGTGATCTTAGACCTAGTATGCGTCTCAAGAATTGCAGAGCTCGTCATTAACATCATTTGATTCCGATCACGAGGTGATTGGACTAAAACAAAGAAAGTTGTTACGCAAACGGCGGCATTCACTGCTCTCTATTGGCTATGGCGCTTGTTAAAAATATTTCCAATGTGTTAGACGTGATCTTAGACCTAGTATGCGTCTCAAGAATTGCAGAGCTCGTCATTAACATCATTTGATTCCGATCACGAGGTGATTGGACTAAAACAAAGAAAGTTGTTACGCAAACGGCGGCATTCACTGCTCTCTATTGGCTATGGCGCTTGTTAAAAATATTTCCAATGTGTAGACGTGATCTTAGACCTAGTATGCGTCTCAAGAATTGCAGAGCTCGTCATTAACATCATTTGATTCCGATCACGAGGTGATTGGACTAAAACAAAGAAAGTTGTTACGCAAACGGCGGCATTCACTGCTCTCTATTGGCTATGGCGCTTGTTAAAAATATTTCCAATGTGTAGACGTGATCTTAGACCTAGTATGCGTCTCAAGAATTGCAGAGCTCGTCATTAACATCATTTGATTCCGATCACGAGGTGATTGGACTAAAACAAAGAAAGTTGTTACGCAAACGGCGGCATTCACTGCTCTCTATTGGCTATGGCGCTTGTTAAAAATATTTCCAATGTGTTAGACGTGATCTTAGACCTAGTATGCGTCTCAAGAATTGCAGAGCTCGTCATTAACATCATTTGATTCCGATCACGAGGTGATTGGACTAAAACAAAGAAAGTTGTTACGCAAACGGCGGCATTCACTGCTCTCTATTGGCTATGGCGCTTGTTAAAAATATTTCCAATGTGTTAGACGTGATCTTAGACCTAGTATGCGTCTCAAGAATTGCAGAGCTCGTCATTAACATCATTTGATTCCGATCACGAGGTGATTGGACTAAAACAAAGAAAGTTGTTACGCAAACGGCGGCATTCACTGCTCTCTATTGGCTATGGCGCTTGTTAAAAATATTTCCAATGTGTAGACGTGATCTTAGACCTAGTATGCGTCTCAAGAATTGCAGAGCTCGTCATTAACATCATTTGATTCCGATCACGAGGTGATTGGACTAAAACAAAGAAAGTTGTTACGCAAACGGCGGCATTCACTGCTCTCTATTGGCTATGGCGCTTGTTAAAAATATTTCCAATGTGCTAGACGTGATCTTAGACCTAGTATGCGTCTCAAGAATTGCAGAGCTCGTCATTAACATCATTTGATTCCGATCACGAGGTGATTGGACTAAAACAAAGAAAGTTGTTACGCAAACGGCGGCATTCACTGCTCTCTATTGGCTATGGCGCTTGTTAAAAATATTTCCAATGTGTAGACGTGATCTTAGACCTAGTATGCGTCTCAAGAATTGCAGAGCTCGTCATTAACATCATTTGATTCCGATCACGAGGTGATTGGACTAAAACAAAGAAAGTTGTTACGCAAACGGCGGCATTCACTGCTCTCTATTGGCTATGGCGCTTGTTAAAAATATTTCCAATGTGTAGACGTGATCTTAGACCTAGTATGCGTCTCAAGAATTGCAGAGCTCGTCATTAACATCATTTGATTCCGATCACGAGGTGATTGGACTAAAACAAAGAAAGTTGTTACGCAAACGGCGGCATTCACTGCTCTCTATTGGCTATGGCGCTTGTTAAAAATATTTCCAATGTGTAGACGTGATCTTAGACCTAGTATGCGTCTCAAGAATTGCAGAGCTCGTCATTAACATCATTTGATTCCGATCACGAGGTGATTGGACTAAAACAAAGAAAGTTGTTACGCAAACGGCGGCATTCACTGCTCTCTATTGGCTATGGCGCTTGTTAAAAATATTTCCAATGTGTTAGACGTGATCTTAGACCTAGTATGCGTCTCAAGAATTGCAGAGCTCGTCATTAACATCATTTGATTCCGATCACGAGGTGATTGGACTAAAACAAAGAAAGTTGTTACGCAAACGGCGGCATTCACTGCTCTCTATTGGCTATGGCGCTTGTTAAAAATATTTCCAATGTGTTAGACGTGATCTTAGACCTAGTATGCGTCTCAAGAATTGCAGAGCTCGTCATTAACATCATTTGATTCCGATCACGAGGTGATTGGACTAAAACAAAGAAAGTTGTTACGCAAACGGCGGCATTCACTGCTCTCTATTGGCTATGGCGCTTGTTAAAAATATTTCCAATGTGTTAGACGTGATCTTAGACCTAGTATGCGTCTCAAGAATTGCAGAGCTCGTCATTAACATCATTTGATTCCGATCACGAGGTGATTGGACTAAAACAAAGAAAGTTGTTACGCAAACGGCGGCATTCACTGCTCTCTATTGGCTATGGCGCTTGTTAAAAATATTTCCAATGTGTAGACGTGATCTTAGACCTAGTATGCGTCTCAAGAATTGCAGAGCTCGTCATTAACATCATTTGATTCCGATCACGAGGTGATTGGACTAAAACAAAGAAAGTTGTTACGCAAACGGCGGCATTCACTGCTCTCTATTGGCTATGGCGCTTGTTAAAAATATTTCCAATGTGTAGACGTGATCTTAGACCTAGTATGCGTCTCAAGAATTGCAGAGCTCGTCATTAACATCATTTGATTCCGATCACGAGGTGATTGGACTAAAACAAAGAAAGTTGTTACGCAAACGGCGGCATTCACTGCTCTCTATTGGCTATGGCGCTTGTTAAAAATATTTCCAATGTGTTAGACGTGATCTTAGACCTAGTATGCGTCTCAAGAATTGCAGAGCTCGTCATTAACATCATTTGATTCCGATCACGAGGTGATTGGACTAAAACAAAGAAAGTTGTTACGCAAACGGCGGCATTCACTGCTCTCTATTGGCTATGGCGCTTGTTAAAAATATTTCCAATGTGTTAGACGTGATCTTAGACCTAGTATGCGTCTCAAGAATTGCAGAGCTCGTCATTAACATCATTTGATTCCGATCACGAGGTGATTGGACTAAAACAAAGAAAGTTGTTACGCAAACGGCGGCATTCACTGCTCTCTATTGGCTATGGCGCTTGTTAAAAATATTTCCAATGTGTTAGACGTGATCTTAGACCTAGTATGCGTCTCAAGAATTGCAGAGCTCGTCATTAACATCATTTGATTCCGATCACGAGGTGATTGGACTAAAACAAAGAAAGTTGTTACGCAAACGGCGGCATTCACTGCTCTCTATTGGCTATGGCGCTTGTTAAAAATATTTCCAATGTGTTAGACGTGATCTTAGACCTAGTATGCGTCTCAAGAATTGCAGAGCTCGTCATTAACATCATTTGATTCCGATCACGAGGTGATTGGACTAAAACAAAGAAAGTTGTTACGCAAACGGCGGCATTCACTGCTCTCTATTGGCTATGGCGCTTGTTAAAAATATTTCCAATGTGCTAGACGTGATCTTAGACCTAGTATGCGTCTCAAGAATTGCAGAGCTCGTCATTAACATCATTTGATTCCGATCACGAGGTGATTGGACTAAAACAAAGAAAGTTGTTACGCAAACGGCGGCATTCACTGCTCTCTATTGGCTATGGCGCTTGTTAAAAATATTTCCAATGTGTAGACGTGATCTTAGACCTAGTATGCGTCTCAAGAATTGCAGAGCTCGTCATTAACATCATTTGATTCCGATCACGAGGTGATTGGACTAAAACAAAGAAAGTTGTTACGCAAACGGCGGCATTCACTGCTCTCTATTGGCTATGGCGCTTGTTAAAAATATTTCCAATGTGTTAGACGTGATCTTAGACCTAGTATGCGTCTCAAGAATTGCAGAGCTCGTCATTAACATCATTTGATTCCGATCACGAGGTGATTGGACTAAAACAAAGAAAGTTGTTACGCAAACGGCGGCATTCACTGCTCTCTATTGGCTATGGCGCTTGTTAAAAATATTTCCAATGTGTAGACGTGATCTTAGACCTAGTATGCGTCTCAAGAATTGCAGAGCTCGTCATTAACATCATTTGATTCCGATCACGAGGTGATTGGACTAAAACAAAGAAAGTTGTTACGCAAACGGCGGCATTCACTGCTCTCTATTGGCTATGGCGCTTGTTAAAAATATTTCCAATGTGCTAGACGTGATCTTAGACCTAGTATGCGTCTCAAGAATTGCAGAGCTCGTCATTAACATCATTTGATTCCGATCACGAGGTGATTGGACTAAAACAAAGAAAGTTGTTACGCAAACGGCGGCATTCACTGCTCTCTATTGGCTATGGCGCTTGTTAAAAATATTTCCAATGTGTTAGACGTGATCTTAGACCTAGTATGCGTCTCAAGAATTGCAGAGCTCGTCATTAACATCATTTGATTCCGATCACGAGGTGATTGGACTAAAACAAAGAAAGTTGTTACGCAAACGGCGGCATTCACTGCTCTCTATTGGCTATGGCGCTTGTTAAAAATATTTCCAATGTGTAGACGTGATCTTAGACCTAGTATGCGTCTCAAGAATTGCAGAGCTCGTCATTAACATCATTTGATTCCGATCACGAGGTGATTGGACTAAAACAAAGAAAGTTGTTACGCAAACGGCGGCATTCACTGCTCTCTATTGGCTATGGCGCTTGTTAAAAATATTTCCAATGTGTAGACGTGATCTTAGACCTAGTATGCGTCTCAAGAATTGCAGAGCTCGTCATTAACATCATTTGATTCCGATCACGAGGTGATTGGACTAAAACAAAGAAAGTTGTTACGCAAACGGCGGCATTCACTGCTCTCTATTGGCTATGGCGCTTGTTAAAAATATTTCCAATGTGTTAGACGTGATCTTAGACCTAGTATGCGTCTCAAGAATTGCAGAGCTCGTCATTAACATCATTTGATTCCGATCACGAGGTGATTGGACTAAAACAAAGAAAGTTGTTACGCAAACGGCGGCATTCACTGCTCTCTATTGGCTATGGCGCTTGTTAAAAATATTTCCAATGTGTAGACGTGATCTTAGACCTAGTATGCGTCTCAAGAATTGCAGAGCTCGTCATTAACATCATTTGATTCCGATCACGAGGTGATTGGACTAAAACAAAGAAAGTTGTTACGCAAACGGCGGCATTCACTGCTCTCTATTGGCTATGGCGCTTGTTAAAAATATTTCCAATGTGTAGACGTGATCTTAGACCTAGTATGCGTCTCAAGAATTGCAGAGCTCGTCATTAACATCATTTGATTCCGATCACGAGGTGATTGGACTAAAACAAAGAAAGTTGTTACGCAAACGGCGGCATTCACTGCTCTCTATTGGCTATGGCGCTTGTTAAAAATATTTCCAATGTGTAGACGTGATCTTAGACCTAGTATGCGTCTCAAGAATTGCAGAGCTCGTCATTAACATCATTTGATTCCGATCACGAGGTGATTGGACTAAAACAAAGAAAGTTGTTACGCAAACGGCGGCATTCACTGCTCTCTATTGGCTATGGCGCTTGTTAAAAATATTTCCAATGTGTAGACGTGATCTTAGACCTAGTATGCGTCTCAAGAATTGCAGAGCTCGTCATTAACATCATTTGATTCCGATCACGAGGTGATTGGACTAAAACAAAGAAAGTTGTTACGCAAACGGCGGCATTCACTGCTCTCTATTGGCTATGGCGCTTGTTAAAAATATTTCCAATGTGTAGACGTGATCTTAGACCTAGTATGCGTCTCAAGAATTGCAGAGCTCGTCATTAACATCATTTGATTCCGATCACGAGGTGATTGGACTAAAACAAAGAAAGTTGTTACGCAAACGGCGGCATTCACTGCTCTCTATTGGCTATGGCGCTTGTTAAAAATATTTCCAATGTGTTAGACGTGATCTTAGACCTAGTATGCGTCTCAAGAATTGCAGAGCTCGTCATTAACATCATTTGATTCCGATCACGAGGTGATTGGACTAAAACAAAGAAAGTTGTTACGCAAACGGCGGCATTCACTGCTCTCTATTGGCTATGGCGCTTGTTAAAAATATTTCCAATGTGTTAGACGTGATCTTAGACCTAGTATGCGTCTCAAGAATTGCAGAGCTCGTCATTAACATCATTTGATTCCGATCACGAGGTGATTGGACTAAAACAAAGAAAGTTGTTACGCAAACGGCGGCATTCACTGCTCTCTATTGGCTATGGCGCTTGTTAAAAATATTTCCAATGTGTAGACGTGATCTTAGACCTAGTATGCGTCTCAAGAATTGCAGAGCTCGTCATTAACATCATTTGATTCCGATCACGAGGTGATTGGACTAAAACAAAGAAAGTTGTTACGCAAACGGCGGCATTCACTGCTCTCTATTGGCTATGGCGCTTGTTAAAAATATTTCCAATGTGTTAGACGTGATCTTAGACCTAGTATGCGTCTCAAGAATTGCAGAGCTCGTCATTAACATCATTTGATTCCGATCACGAGGTGATTGGACTAAAACAAAGAAAGTTGTTACGCAAACGGCGGCATTCACTGCTCTCTATTGGCTATGGCGCTTGTTAAAAATATTTCCAATGTGTAGACGTGATCTTAGACCTAGTATGCGTCTCAAGAATTGCAGAGCTCGTCATTAACATCATTTGATTCCGATCACGAGGTGATTGGACTAAAACAAAGAAAGTTGTTACGCAAACGGCGGCATTCACTGCTCTCTATTGGCTATGGCGCTTGTTAAAAATATTTCCAATGTGTTAGACGTGATCTTAGACCTAGTATGCGTCTCAAGAATTGCAGAGCTCGTCATTAACATCATTTGATTCCGATCACGAGGTGATTGGACTAAAACAAAGAAAGTTGTTACGCAAACGGCGGCATTCACTGCTCTCTATTGGCTATGGCGCTTGTTAAAAATATTTCCAATGTGTTAGACGTGATCTTAGACCTAGTATGCGTCTCAAGAATTGCAGAGCTCGTCATTAACATCATTTGATTCCGATCACGAGGTGATTGGACTAAAACAAAGAAAGTTGTTACGCAAACGGCGGCATTCACTGCTCTCTATTGGCTATGGCGCTTGTTAAAAATATTTCCAATGTGTTAGACGTGATCTTAGACCTAGTATGCGTCTCAAGAATTGCAGAGCTCGTCATTAACATCATTTGATTCCGATCACGAGGTGATTGGACTAAAACAAAGAAAGTTGTTACGCAAACGGCGGCATTCACTGCTCTCTATTGGCTATGGCGCTTGTTAAAAATATTTCCAATGTGTTAGACGTGATCTTAGACCTAGTATGCGTCTCAAGAATTGCAGAGCTCGTCATTAACATCATTTGATTCCGATCACGAGGTGATTGGACTAAAACAAAGAAAGTTGTTACGCAAACGGCGGCATTCACTGCTCTCTATTGGCTATGGCGCTTGTTAAAAATATTTCCAATGTGTAGACGTGATCTTAGACCTAGTATGCGTCTCAAGAATTGCAGAGCTCGTCATTAACATCATTTGATTCCGATCACGAGGTGATTGGACTAAAACAAAGAAAGTTGTTACGCAAACGGCGGCATTCACTGCTCTCTATTGGCTATGGCGCTTGTTAAAAATATTTCCAATGTGTAGACGTGATCTTAGACCTAGTATGCGTCTCAAGAATTGCAGAGCTCGTCATTAACATCATTTGATTCCGATCACGAGGTGATTGGACTAAAACAAAGAAAGTTGTTACGCAAACGGCGGCATTCACTGCTCTCTATTGGCTATGGCGCTTGTTAAAAATATTTCCAATGTGTAGACGTGATCTTAGACCTAGTATGCGTCTCAAGAATTGCAGAGCTCGTCATTAACATCATTTGATTCCGATCACGAGGTGATTGGACTAAAACAAAGAAAGTTGTTACGCAAACGGCGGCATTCACTGCTCTCTATTGGCTATGGCGCTTGTTAAAAATATTTCCAATGTGTTAGACGTGATCTTAGACCTAGTATGCGTCTCAAGAATTGCAGAGCTCGTCATTAACATCATTTGATTCCGATCACGAGGTGATTGGACTAAAACAAAGAAAGTTGTTACGCAAACGGCGGCATTCACTGCTCTCTATTGGCTATGGCGCTTGTTAAAAATATTTCCAATGTGTAGACGTGATCTTAGACCTAGTATGCGTCTCAAGAATTGCAGAGCTCGTCATTAACATCATTTGATTCCGATCACGAGGTGATTGGACTAAAACAAAGAAAGTTGTTACGCAAACGGCGGCATTCACTGCTCTCTATTGGCTATGGCGCTTGTTAAAAATATTTCCAATGTGTAGACGTGATCTTAGACCTAGTATGCGTCTCAAGAATTGCAGAGCTCGTCATTAACATCATTTGATTCCGATCACGAGGTGATTGGACTAAAACAAAGAAAGTTGTTACGCAAACGGCGGCATTCACTGCTCTCTATTGGCTATGGCGCTTGTTAAAAATATTTCCAATGTGTTAGACGTGATCTTAGACCTAGTATGCGTCTCAAGAATTGCAGAGCTCGTCATTAACATCATTTGATTCCGATCACGAGGTGATTGGACTAAAACAAAGAAAGTTGTTACGCAAACGGCGGCATTCACTGCTCTCTATTGGCTATGGCGCTTGTTAAAAATATTTCCAATGTGTTAGACGTGATCTTAGACCTAGTATGCGTCTCAAGAATTGCAGAGCTCGTCATTAACATCATTTGATTCCGATCACGAGGTGATTGGACTAAAACAAAGAAAGTTGTTACGCAAACGGCGGCATTCACTGCTCTCTATTGGCTATGGCGCTTGTTAAAAATATTTCCAATGTGTAGACGTGATCTTAGACCTAGTATGCGTCTCAAGAATTGCAGAGCTCGTCATTAACATCATTTGATTCCGATCACGAGGTGATTGGACTAAAACAAAGAAAGTTGTTACGCAAACGGCGGCATTCACTGCTCTCTATTGGCTATGGCGCTTGTTAAAAATATTTCCAATGTGTAGACGTGATCTTAGACCTAGTATGCGTCTCAAGAATTGCAGAGCTCGTCATTAACATCATTTGATTCCGATCACGAGGTGATTGGACTAAAACAAAGAAAGTTGTTACGCAAACGGCGGCATTCACTGCTCTCTATTGGCTATGGCGCTTGTTAAAAATATTTCCAATGTGCTAGACGTGATCTTAGACCTAGTATGCGTCTCAAGAATTGCAGAGCTCGTCATTAACATCATTTGATTCCGATCACGAGGTGATTGGACTAAAACAAAGAAAGTTGTTACGCAAACGGCGGCATTCACTGCTCTCTATTGGCTATGGCGCTTGTTAAAAATATTTCCAATGTGTTAGACGTGATCTTAGACCTAGTATGCGTCTCAAGAATTGCAGAGCTCGTCATTAACATCATTTGATTCCGATCACGAGGTGATTGGACTAAAACAAAGAAAGTTGTTACGCAAACGGCGGCATTCACTGCTCTCTATTGGCTATGGCGCTTGTTAAAAATATTTCCAATGTGTTAGACGTGATCTTAGACCTAGTATGCGTCTCAAGAATTGCAGAGCTCGTCATTAACATCATTTGATTCCGATCACGAGGTGATTGGACTAAAACAAAGAAAGTTGTTACGCAAACGGCGGCATTCACTGCTCTCTATTGGCTATGGCGCTTGTTAAAAATATTTCCAATGTGTTAGACGTGATCTTAGACCTAGTATGCGTCTCAAGAATTGCAGAGCTCGTCATTAACATCATTTGATTCCGATCACGAGGTGATTGGACTAAAACAAAGAAAGTTGTTACGCAAACGGCGGCATTCACTGCTCTCTATTGGCTATGGCGCTTGTTAAAAATATTTCCAATGTGTTAGACGTGATCTTAGACCTAGTATGCGTCTCAAGAATTGCAGAGCTCGTCATTAACATCATTTGATTCCGATCACGAGGTGATTGGACTAAAACAAAGAAAGTTGTTACGCAAACGGCGGCATTCACTGCTCTCTATTGGCTATGGCGCTTGTTAAAAATATTTCCAATGTGTTAGACGTGATCTTAGACCTAGTATGCGTCTCAAGAATTGCAGAGCTCGTCATTAACATCATTTGATTCCGATCACGAGGTGATTGGACTAAAACAAAGAAAGTTGTTACGCAAACGGCGGCATTCACTGCTCTCTATTGGCTATGGCGCTTGTTAAAAATATTTCCAATGTGTAGACGTGATCTTAGACCTAGTATGCGTCTCAAGAATTGCAGAGCTCGTCATTAACATCATTTGATTCCGATCACGAGGTGATTGGACTAAAACAAAGAAAGTTGTTACGCAAACGGCGGCATTCACTGCTCTCTATTGGCTATGGCGCTTGTTAAAAATATTTCCAATGTGTAGACGTGATCTTAGACCTAGTATGCGTCTCAAGAATTGCAGAGCTCGTCATTAACATCATTTGATTCCGATCACGAGGTGATTGGACTAAAACAAAGAAAGTTGTTACGCAAACGGCGGCATTCACTGCTCTCTATTGGCTATGGCGCTTGTTAAAAATATTTCCAATGTGTTAGACGTGATCTTAGACCTAGTATGCGTCTCAAGAATTGCAGAGCTCGTCATTAACATCATTTGATTCCGATCACGAGGTGATTGGACTAAAACAAAGAAAGTTGTTACGCAAACGGCGGCATTCACTGCTCTCTATTGGCTATGGCGCTTGTTAAAAATATTTCCAATGTGTAGACGTGATCTTAGACCTAGTATGCGTCTCAAGAATTGCAGAGCTCGTCATTAACATCATTTGATTCCGATCACGAGGTGATTGGACTAAAACAAAGAAAGTTGTTACGCAAACGGCGGCATTCACTGCTCTCTATTGGCTATGGCGCTTGTTAAAAATATTTCCAATGTGTAGACGTGATCTTAGACCTAGTATGCGTCTCAAGAATTGCAGAGCTCGTCATTAACATCATTTGATTCCGATCACGAGGTGATTGGACTAAAACAAAGAAAGTTGTTACGCAAACGGCGGCATTCACTGCTCTCTATTGGCTATGGCGCTTGTTAAAAATATTTCCAATGTGCTAGACGTGATCTTAGACCTAGTATGCGTCTCAAGAATTGCAGAGCTCGTCATTAACATCATTTGATTCCGATCACGAGGTGATTGGACTAAAACAAAGAAAGTTGTTACGCAAACGGCGGCATTCACTGCTCTCTATTGGCTATGGCGCTTGTTAAAAATATTTCCAATGTGTTAGACGTGATCTTAGACCTAGTATGCGTCTCAAGAATTGCAGAGCTCGTCATTAACATCATTTGATTCCGATCACGAGGTGATTGGACTAAAACAAAGAAAGTTGTTACGCAAACGGCGGCATTCACTGCTCTCTATTGGCTATGGCGCTTGTTAAAAATATTTCCAATGTGTTAGACGTGATCTTAGACCTAGTATGCGTCTCAAGAATTGCAGAGCTCGTCATTAACATCATTTGATTCCGATCACGAGGTGATTGGACTAAAACAAAGAAAGTTGTTACGCAAACGGCGGCATTCACTGCTCTCTATTGGCTATGGCGCTTGTTAAAAATATTTCCAATGTGTTAGACGTGATCTTAGACCTAGTATGCGTCTCAAGAATTGCAGAGCTCGTCATTAACATCATTTGATTCCGATCACGAGGTGATTGGACTAAAACAAAGAAAGTTGTTACGCAAACGGCGGCATTCACTGCTCTCTATTGGCTATGGCGCTTGTTAAAAATATTTCCAATGTGTTAGACGTGATCTTAGACCTAGTATGCGTCTCAAGAATTGCAGAGCTCGTCATTAACATCATTTGATTCCGATCACGAGGTGATTGGACTAAAACAAAGAAAGTTGTTACGCAAACGGCGGCATTCACTGCTCTCTATTGGCTATGGCGCTTGTTAAAAATATTTCCAATGTGCTAGACGTGATCTTAGACCTAGTATGCGTCTCAAGAATTGCAGAGCTCGTCATTAACATCATTTGATTCCGATCACGAGGTGATTGGACTAAAACAAAGAAAGTTGTTACGCAAACGGCGGCATTCACTGCTCTCTATTGGCTATGGCGCTTGTTAAAAATATTTCCAATGTGTAGACGTGATCTTAGACCTAGTATGCGTCTCAAGAATTGCAGAGCTCGTCATTAACATCATTTGATTCCGATCACGAGGTGATTGGACTAAAACAAAGAAAGTTGTTACGCAAACGGCGGCATTCACTGCTCTCTATTGGCTATGGCGCTTGTTAAAAATATTTCCAATGTGTAGACGTGATCTTAGACCTAGTATGCGTCTCAAGAATTGCAGAGCTCGTCATTAACATCATTTGATTCCGATCACGAGGTGATTGGACTAAAACAAAGAAAGTTGTTACGCAAACGGCGGCATTCACTGCTCTCTATTGGCTATGGCGCTTGTTAAAAATATTTCCAATGTGTTAGACGTGATCTTAGACCTAGTATGCGTCTCAAGAATTGCAGAGCTCGTCATTAACATCATTTGATTCCGATCACGAGGTGATTGGACTAAAACAAAGAAAGTTGTTACGCAAACGGCGGCATTCACTGCTCTCTATTGGCTATGGCGCTTGTTAAAAATATTTCCAATGTGTAGACGTGATCTTAGACCTAGTATGCGTCTCAAGAATTGCAGAGCTCGTCATTAACATCATTTGATTCCGATCACGAGGTGATTGGACTAAAACAAAGAAAGTTGTTACGCAAACGGCGGCATTCACTGCTCTCTATTGGCTATGGCGCTTGTTAAAAATATTTCCAATGTGTAGACGTGATCTTAGACCTAGTATGCGTCTCAAGAATTGCAGAGCTCGTCATTAACATCATTTGATTCCGATCACGAGGTGATTGGACTAAAACAAAGAAAGTTGTTACGCAAACGGCGGCATTCACTGCTCTCTATTGGCTATGGCGCTTGTTAAAAATATTTCCAATGTGTTAGACGTGATCTTAGACCTAGTATGCGTCTCAAGAATTGCAGAGCTCGTCATTAACATCATTTGATTCCGATCACGAGGTGATTGGACTAAAACAAAGAAAGTTGTTACGCAAACGGCGGCATTCACTGCTCTCTATTGGCTATGGCGCTTGTTAAAAATATTTCCAATGTGTAGACGTGATCTTAGACCTAGTATGCGTCTCAAGAATTGCAGAGCTCGTCATTAACATCATTTGATTCCGATCACGAGGTGATTGGACTAAAACAAAGAAAGTTGTTACGCAAACGGCGGCATTCACTGCTCTCTATTGGCTATGGCGCTTGTTAAAAAATATTTCCAATGTGTAGACGTGATCTTAGACCTAGTATGCGTCTCAAGAATTGCAGAGCTCGTCATTAACATCATTTGATTCCGATCACGAGGTGATTGGACTAAAACAAAGAAAGTTGTTACGCAAACGGCGGCATTCACTGCTCTCTATTGGCTATGGCGCTTGTTAAAAATATTTCCAATGTGCTAGACGTGATCTTAGACCTAGTATGCGTCTCAAGAATTGCAGAGCTCGTCATTAACATCATTTGATTCCGATCACGAGGTGATTGGACTAAAACAAAGAAAGTTGTTACGCAAACGGCGGCATTCACTGCTCTCTATTGGCTATGGCGCTTGTTAAAAATATTTCCAATGTGTTAGACGTGATCTTAGACCTAGTATGCGTCTCAAGAATTGCAGAGCTCGTCATTAACATCATTTGATTCCGATCACGAGGTGATTGGACTAAAACAAAGAAAGTTGTTACGCAAACGGCGGCATTCACTGCTCTCTATTGGCTATGGCGCTTGTTAAAAATATTTCCAATGTGCTAGACGTGATCTTAGACCTAGTATGCGTCTCAAGAATTGCAGAGCTCGTCATTAACATCATTTGATTCCGATCACGAGGTGATTGGACTAAAACAAAGAAAGTTGTTACGCAAACGGCGGCATTCACTGCTCTCTATTGGCTATGGCGCTTGTTAAAAAATATTTCCAATGTGTTAGACGTGATCTTAGACCTAGTATGCGTCTCAAGAATTGCAGAGCTCGTCATTAACATCATTTGATTCCGATCACGAGGTGATTGGACTAAAACAAAGAAAGTTGTTACGCAAACGGCGGCATTCACTGCTCTCTATTGGCTATGGCGCTTGTTAAAAATATTTCCAATGTGTAGACGTGATCTTAGACCTAGTATGCGTCTCAAGAATTGCAGAGCTCGTCATTAACATCATTTGATTCCGATCACGAGGTGATTGGACTAAAACAAAGAAAGTTGTTACGCAAACGGCGGCATTCACTGCTCTCTATTGGCTATGGCGCTTGTTAAAAATATTTCCAATGTGCTAGACGTGATCTTAGACCTAGTATGCGTCTCAAGAATTGCAGAGCTCGTCATTAACATCATTTGATTCCGATCACGAGGTGATTGGACTAAAACAAAGAAAGTTGTTACGCAAACGGCGGCATTCACTGCTCTCTATTGGCTATGGCGCTTGTTAAAAATATTTCCAATGTGTTAGACGTGATCTTAGACCTAGTATGCGTCTCAAGAATTGCAGAGCTCGTCATTAACATCATTTGATTCCGATCACGAGGTGATTGGACTAAAACAAAGAAAGTTGTTACGCAAACGGCGGCATTCACTGCTCTCTATTGGCTATGGCGCTTGTTAAAAATATTTCCAATGTGTTAGACGTGATCTTAGACCTAGTATGCGTCTCAAGAATTGCAGAGCTCGTCATTAACATCATTTGATTCCGATCACGAGGTGATTGGACTAAAACAAAGAAAGTTGTTACGCAAACGGCGGCATTCACTGCTCTCTATTGGCTATGGCGCTTGTTAAAAATATTTCCAATGTGTAGACGTGATCTTAGACCTAGTATGCGTCTCAAGAATTGCAGAGCTCGTCATTAACATCATTTGATTCCGATCACGAGGTGATTGGACTAAAACAAAGAAAGTTGTTACGCAAACGGCGGCATTCACTGCTCTCTATTGGCTATGGCGCTTGTTAAAATATTTCCAATGTGCTAGACGTGATCTTAGACCTAGTATGCGTCTCAAGAATTGCAGAGCTCGTCATTAACATCATTTGATTCCGATCACGAGGTGATTGGACTAAAACAAGAAAGTTGTTACGCAAACGGCGGCATTCACTGCTCTCTATTGGCTATGGCGCTTGTTAAAAAATATTTCCAATGTGTTAGACGTGATCTTAGACCTAGTATGCGTCTCAAGAATTGCAGAGCTCGTCATTAACATCATTTGATTCCGATCACGAGGTGATTGGACTAAAACAAAGAAAGTTGTTACGCAAACGGCGGCATTCACTGCTCTCTATTGGCTATGGCGCTTGTTAAAAAATATTTCCAATGTGTAGACGTGATCTTAGACCTAGTATGCGTCTCAAGAATTGCAGAGCTCGTCATTAACATCATTTGATTCCGATCACGAGGTGATTGGACTAAAACAAAGAAAGTTGTTACGCAAACGGCGGCATTCACTGCTCTCTATTGGCTATGGCGCTTGTTAAAAATATTTCCAATGTGTTAGACGTGATCTTAGACCTAGTATGCGTCTCAAGAATTGCAGAGCTCGTCATTAACATCATTTGATTCCGATCACGAGGTGATTGGACTAAAACAAAGAAAGTTGTTACGCAAACGGCGGCATTCACTGCTCTCTATTGGCTATGGCGCTTGTTAAAAAATATTTCCAATGTGCTAGACGTGATCTTAGACCTAGTATGCGTCTCAAGAATTGCAGAGCTCGTCATTAACATCATTTGATTCCGATCACGAGGTGATTGGACTAAAACAAAGAAAGTTGTTACGCAAACGGCGGCATTCACTGCTCTCTATTGGCTATGGCGCTTGTTAAAAATATTTCCAATGTGCTAGACGTGATCTTAGACCTAGTATGCGTCTCAAGAATTGCAGAGCTCGTCATTAACATCATTTGATTCCGATCACGAGGTGATTGGACTAAAACAAAGAAAGTTGTTACGCAAACGGCGGCATTCACTGCTCTCTATTGGCTATGGCGCTTGTTAAAAATATTTCCAATGTGTTAGACGTGATCTTAGACCTAGTATGCGTCTCAAGAATTGCAGAGCTCGTCATTAACATCATTTGATTCCGATCACGAGGTGATTGGACTAAAACAAAGAAAGTTGTTACGCAAACGGCGGCATTCACTGCTCTCTATTGGCTATGGCGCTTGTTAAAAAATATTTCCAATGTGTTAGACGTGATCTTAGACCTAGTATGCGTCTCAAGAATTGCAGAGCTCGTCATTAACATCATTTGATTCCGATCACGAGGTGATTGGACTAAAACAAAGAAAGTTGTTACGCAAACGGCGGCATTCACTGCTCTCTATTGGCTATGGCGCTTGTTAAAAATATTTCCAATGTGCTAGACGTGATCTTAGACCTAGTATGCGTCTCAAGAATTGCAGAGCTCGTCATTAACATCATTTGATTCCGATCACGAGGTGATTGGACTAAAACAAAGAAAGTTGTTACGCAAACGGCGGCATTCACTGCTCTCTATTGGCTATGGCGCTTGTTAAAAAATTTTCCAATGTGTTAGACGTGATCTTAGACCTAGTATGCGTCTCAAGAATTGCAGAGCTCGTCATTAACATCATTTGATTCCGATCACGAGGTGATTGGACTAAAACAAAGAAAGTTGTTACGCAAACGGCGGCATTCACTGCTCTCTATTGGCTATGGCGCTTGTTAAAAAATATTTCCAATGTGTAGACGTGATCTTAGACCTAGTATGCGTCTCAAGAATTGCAGAGCTCGTCATTAACATCATTTGATTCCGATCACGAGGTGATTGGACTAAAACAAAGAAAGTTGTTACGCAAACGGCGGCATTCACTGCTCTCTATTGGCTATGGCGCTTGTTAAAAATATTTCCAATGTGCTAGACGTGATCTAGACCTAGTATGCGTCTCAAGAATTGCAGAGCTCGTCATTAACATCATTTGATTCCGATCACGAGGTGATTGGACTAAAACAAAGAAAGTTGTTACGCAAACGGCGGCATTCACTGCTCTCTATTGGCTATGGCGCTTGTTAAAAATATTTCCAATGTGCTAGACGTGATCTAGACCTAGTATGCGTCTCAAGAATTGCAGAGCTCGTCATTAACATCATTGATTCCGATCACGAGGTGATTGGACTAAAACAAAGAAAGTTGTTACGCAAACGGCGGCATTCACTGCTCTCTATTGGCTATGGCGCTTGTTAAAAATATTTCCAATGTGTTAGACGTGATCTTAGACCTAGTATGCGTCTCAGAATTGCAGAGCTCGTCATTAACATCATTTGATTCCGATCACGAGGTGATTGGACTAAAACAAGAAAGTTGTTACGCAAACGGCGGCATTCACTGCTCTCTATTGGCTATGGCGCTTGTTAAAAATATTTCCAATGTGTTAGACGTGATCTTAGACCCAGTATGCGTCTCAAGAATTTGCAGAGCTCGTCATTAACATCATTTGATTCCGATCACGAGGTGATTGGACTAAACAAGAAAGTTGTTACGCAACGGCGGCATTCACTGCTCTCTATTGGCTATGGCGCTTGTTAAAAATATTTCCAATGTGTTAGACGTGATCTTAGACCTAGTATGCGTCTCAAGAATTGCAGAGCTCGTCATTAACATCATTTGATTCCGATCACGAGGTGATTGGACTAAAACAAGAAAGTTGTTACGCAACGGCGGCATTCACTGCTCTCTATTGGCTATGGCGCTTGTTAAAAAATATTTCCAATGTGCTAGACGTGATCTTAGACCTAGTATGCGTCTCAAGAATTGCAGAGCTCGTCATTAACATCATTTGATTCCGATCACGAGGTGATTGGACTAAAACAAAGAAAGTTGTTACGCAAACGGCGGCATTCACTGCTCTCTATTGGCTATGGCGCTTGTTAAAATATTTCCAATGTGCTAGACGTGATCTTAGACCTAGTATGCGTCTCAAGAATTGCAGAGCTCGTCATTACATCATTTGATTCCGATCACGAGGTGATTGGACTAAAACAAAGAAGTTGTTACGCAAACGGCGGCATTCACTGCTCTCTATTGGCTATGGCGCTTGTTAAAAAATATTTCCAATGTGTTAGACGTGATCTTAGACCAGTATGCGTCTCAAGAATTGCAGAGCTCGTCATTACATCATTTGATTCCGATCACGAGGTGATTGGACTAAAACAAAGAAAGTTGTTACGCAAACGGCGGCATTCACTGCTCTCTATTGGCTATGGCGCTTGTTAAAAATATTTCCAATGTGCTAGACGTGATCTAAGACCTAGTATGCGTCTCAAGAATTGCAGAGCTCGTCATTAACATCATTTGATTCCGATCACGAGGTGATTGGACTAAAACAAAGAAAGTTGTTACGCAAACGGCGGCATTCACTGCTCTCTATTGGCTATGGCGCTTGTTAAAAATATTTCCAATGTGTTAGACGTGATCTTAGACCTAGTATGCGTCTCAAGAATTGCAGAGCTCGTCATTAACATCATTTGATTCCGATCACGAGGTGATTGGACTAAAACAAAGAAAGTTGTTACGCAAACGGCGGCATTCACTGCTCTCTATTGGCTATGGCGCTTGTTAAAAATATTTCCAATGTGTTAGACGTGATCTTAGACCTAGTATGCGTCTCAAGAATTGCAGAGCTCGTCATTAACATCATTTGATTCCGATCACGAGGTGATTGGACTAAAACAAAGAAAGTTGTTACGCAAACGGCGGCATTCACTGCTCTCTATTGGCTATGGCGCTTGTTAAAAATATTTCCAATGTGTAGACGTGATCTTAGACCTAGTATGCGTCTCAAGAATTGCAGAGCTCGTCATTAACATCATTTGATTCCGATCACGAGGTGATTGGACTAAAACAAAGAAAGTTGTTACGCAAACGGCGGCATTCACTGCTCTCTATTGGCTATGGCGCTTGTTAAAAATATTTCCAATGTGCTAGACGTGATCTTAGACCTAGTATGCGTCTCAAGAATTGCAGAGCTCGTCATTAACATCATTTGATTCCGATCACGAGGTGATTGGACTAAAACAAAGAAAGTTGTTACGCAAACGGCGGCATTCACTGCTCTCTATTGGCTATGGCGCTTGTTAAAAATATTTCCAATGTGTAGACGTGATCTTAGACCTAGTATGCGTCTCAAGAATTGCAGAGCTCGTCATTAACATCATTTGATTCCGATCACGAGGTGATTGGACTAAAACAAAGAAAGTTGTTACGCAAACGGCGGCATTCACTGCTCTCTATTGGCTATGGCGCTTGTTAAAAATATTTCCAATGTGTTAGACGTGATCTTAGACCGTATGCGTCTCAAAATTGCAGAGCTCGTCATTAACATCATTTGATTCCGATCACGAGGTGATTGGACTAAAACAAAGAAAGTTGTTACGCAAACGGCGGCATTCACTGCTCTCTATTGCTATGGCGCTTGTTAAAAATATTTCCAATGTGTTAGACGTGATCTTAGACCTAGTATGCGTCTCAAGAATTGCAGAGCTCGTCATTAACATCATTTGATTCCGATCACGAGGTGATTGGACTAAAACAAAGAAAGTTGTTACGCAAACGGCGGCATTCACTGCTCTCTATTGGCTATGGCGCTTGTTAAAAAATATTTCCAATGTGTTAGACGTGATCTTAGACTAGTATGCGTCTCAAGAATTGCAGAGCTCGTCATTAACATCATTTGATTCCGATCACGAGGTGATTGGACTAAAACAAAGAAAGTTGTTACGCAAACGGCGGCATTCACTGCTCTCTATTGGCTATGGCGCTTGTTAAAAATATTTCCAATGTGTTAGACGTGATCTAGACCCAGTATGCGTCTCAAGAATTGCAGAGCTCGTCATTAACATCATTTGATTCCGATCACGAGGTGATTGGACTAAAACAAAGAAAGTTGTTACGCAAACGGCGGCATTCACTGCTCTCTATTGGCTATGGCGCTTGTTAAAAAATATTTCCAATGTGTTAGACGTGATCTTAGACCTAGTATGCGTCTCAAGAATTGCAGAGCTCGTCATTAACATCATTTGATTCCGATCACGAGGTGATTGGACTAAAAAAAGAAAGTTGTTACGCAAACGGCGGCATTCACTGCTCTCTATTGGCTATGGCGCTTGTTAAAAATATTTCCAATGTGCTAGACGTGATCTTAGACCTAGTATGCGTCTCAAGAATTGCAGAGCTCGTCATTAACATCATTTGATTCCGATCACGAGGTGATTGGACTAAAACAAAGAAGTTGTTACGCAAACGGCGGCATTCACTGCTCTCTATTGGCTATGGCGCTTGTTAAAAATATTTCCAATGTGTTAGACGTGATCTTAGACCTAGTATGCGTCTCAAGAATTGCAGAGCTCGTCATTAACATCATTTGATTCCGATCACGAGGTGATTGGACTAAAACAAAGAAAGTTGTTACGCAAACGGCGGCATTCACTGCTCTCTATTGGCTATGGCGCTTGTTAAAAATATTTCCAATGTGTTAGACGTGATCTTAGACCCAGTATGCGTCTCAAGAATTGCAGAGCTCGTCATTAACATCATTTGATTCCGATCACGAGGTGATTGGACTAAAACAAAGAAAGTTTACGCAAACGGCGGCATTCACTGCTCTCTATTGGCTATGGCGCTTGTTAAAAAATTTTCCAATGTGCTAGACGTGATCTAGACCTAGTATGCGTCTCAAGAATTGCAGAGCTCGTCATTAACATCATTTGATTCCGATCACGAGGTGATTGGACTAAAACAAGAAAGTTGTTACGCAAACGGCGGCATTCACTGCTCTCTATTGGCTATGGCGCTTGTTAAAAATATTTCCAATGTGTTAGACGTGATCTTAGACCTAGTATGCGTCTCAAGAATTGCAGAGCTCGTCATTAACCATTTGATTCCGATCACGAGGTGATTGGACTAAAACAAAGAAAGTTGTTACGCAAACG